>JABXNX010003099.1:27500-37900 GCA_014843695.1 Archivesica marissinica | reverse complement strand
GGCTGTCGTTTGTATGGAGATATAATAGTATATTAACCTAAATCTCTATGAAGGAAAGGGTTAAATGGCTGTCGTTTGTATGGAGATATAATAGTATATTAACCTAAATCTCTATGAAGGAAAGGTTAAATGGCTGTCGTTTGTATGGAGATATAATAGTATATTAACCTAAATCTCTATGAAGGAAAGGGTTAAATGGCTGTCGTTTGTATGGAGATATAATAGTATATTAACCTAAATCTCTATGAAGGAAAGGGTTAAATGGCTGTCGTTTGTATGGAGATATAATAGTATATTAACCTAAATCTCTATGAAGGAAAGGGTTAAATGGCTGTCGTTTGTATGGAGATATAATAGTATATTAACCTAAATCTCTATGAAGGAAAGTGTTAAATGGTTGTCGTTTGTATGGAGATATAATATATATTAACCTAAATCTCTATGAAGGAAAGTGTTAAATGGTTGTCGTTTGTATGGAGATATAATAGTATATTAACTTAAATCTCTATGAAGGAAAGGGTTAAATGTTTGTCGTTTGTATGGAGATATAATAGTATATTAACCTAAATCTCTATGAAGGAAAGTGTTAAATGGTTGTCGTTTGTATGGAGATATAATAGTATATTAACCTAAATCTCTATGAAGGAAAGTGTTAAATGGTTGTCGTTTGTATGGAGATATAATAGTATATTAACCTAAATCTCTATGAAGGAAAGTGTTAAATGGTTGTCGTTTGTATGGAGATATAATAGTATATTAACCTAAATCTCTATGAAGGAAAGAGTTAAATGGCTGTCGTTTGTATGGAGATATAATAGTATATTAACCTAAATCTCTATGAAGGAAAGTGTTAAATGGCTGTCGTTTGTATGGAGATATAATAGTATATTAACCTAAATCTCTATGAAGGAAAGTGTTAAATGGCTGTCGTTTGTATGGAGATATAATAGTATATTAACCTAAATCTCTATGAAGGAAAGGGTTAAATGGCTGTCGTTTGTATGGAGATATAATAGTATATTAACCTAAATCTCTATGAAGGAAAGGGTTAAATGGCTGTCGTTTGTATGGAGATATAATAGTATATTAACCTAAATCTCTATGAAGGAAAGGGTTAAATGGCTGTCGTTTGTATGGAGATATAATAGTATATTAACCTAAATCTCTATGAAGGAAAGGGTTAAATGGCTGTCGTTTGTATGGAGATATAATAGTATATTAACCTAAATCTCTATGAAGGAAAGGGTTAAATGGCTGTCGTTTGTATGGAGATATAATAGTATATTAACCTAAATCTCTATGAAGGAAAGGGTTAAATGGCTGTCGTTTGTATGGAGATATAATAGTATATTAACCTAAATCTCTATGAAGGAAAGGGTTAAATGGCTGTCGTTTGTATGGAGATATAATAGTATATTAACCTAAATCTCTATGAAGGAAAGTGTTAAATGGCTGTCGTTTGTATGGAGATATAATAGTATATTAACCTAAATCTCTATGAAGGAAAGTGTTAAATGGCTGTCGTTTGTATGGAGATATAATAGTATATTAACCTAAATCTCTATGAAGGAAAGTGTTAAATGGCTGTCGTTTGTATGGAGATATAATAGTATATTAACCTAAATCTCTATGAAGGAAATGGTTAAAT
Organism: Archivesica marissinica; assembly: GCA_014843695.1. Taxonomy (NCBI): domain Eukaryota; kingdom Metazoa; phylum Mollusca; class Bivalvia; order Venerida; family Vesicomyidae; genus Archivesica; species Archivesica marissinica. The sequence continues at coordinate 36,252 of JABXNX010003099.1, read as the reverse complement.
GGCTGTCGTTTGTATGGAGATATAATAGTATATTAACCTAAATCTCTATGACGAAAGTGTTAAATGGCTGTCGTTTGTATGGAGATATAATAGTATATTAACCTAAATCTCTATGAAGGAAAGGTTAAATGGCTGACGTTTGTATGGAGATATAAAGTATATTAACCTAAATCTCTATGAAGGAAAGGGTTAATTGATTTCGTTTGTATGGAGATATAATAGTATATTAACCTAAATCTCTATGATGGAAAGTGTTAAATGGCTGACGTTTGTATGGAGATATAATAGTATATTAACCTAAATCTCTATGAGGAAAGTGTTAAATGGTTGTCGTTTGTAGAGATATAATAGTATATTAACCTAAATCTCTATGAAGGAAAGTGTTAAATGGCTGACGTTTGTATGGAGATATAATAGTATATTAACCTAAATCTCTATGAAGGAAAGGGTTAAATGATTGTCGTTTGTATGGAGATATAATAGTATATTAACCTAAATCTCTATGAAGGAAAGGGTTAAATGGTTGTCGTTTGTATGGAGATATAATAGTATATTAACCTAAATCTCTATGATGGAAAGTGTTAAATGGCTGACGTTTGTATGGAGATATAATAGTATATTAACCTAAATCTCTATGAAGGAAAGGGTTAAATGGGAAGATTTACGCACATTTATTTCATTGCAATTATGATTTCAACACTACGGAGGTACGAAGAGAGCCGAGTGGCAAAATGACTCGTATAACCTAGTCAGAATAAGATTAAATAGTCTCCAACAATGTTCAAGTACACAACTTTAAGTATGTTCAAGACAAAATGTAAATTATGGATACAACAACTTTTTAATCGGTAGACACTAGAAAGTGTTGTATTTCGATAACCTAACCTGATCTGTTTAAAGCAGCATTACATCGTATGAAATAAAAGATATTTGAAAATGCTGCTACACATTCTAACATTATACTTTGTACGCTTATGTTCATTTGGTAAACAGTGTTTTTTGCGATAAAACAAACTCGAAACCGAAAGTAGGACATTCCGAGTCGATCGGTAACGCACTTGTTTACAACCTGAACGCATCGTCCGCACTTGTTTACATTCGGAATGCATCGTCCCCCTTTTGTCCCAAGTTGTCATTTTTAATTAAATTACTTGATATGTTGATTCATACCTCTGTTAGCTAAGTCTTTTAGGGACATGTCTACATCCCCGTGATAGTTCGACATTAGAGGAAGATAGATATATAGTCTTTCATGTTCAAAATATATACGTTGTTTTCTACATCCTCTGTTGTTTCACGCATGCGCGCTGTGCGTGTTTAATTTCGTATGTTGATAAACAAATTCGCGTATACGACGGTTTAAATTTATTGGAATTTTATCGTTTCTGAGCGACTATTTCGATTTTTGTAAACACACACACACACATTAGTATTTATATTTTACCCAACACATCCTTTATTACGATGTAATGCTGCTTTAAGTTACATTGTACAACATCAAACATGTATATTGCATTGCGTAACTGTGTACTTTGGTTATAATTATTGTGTATGTGCATTAATGCTACAGTGGTAAGACATTTAAGAGGGCCCTAAGGAAGATTAGTTCAGAACTAATTAGGTCACCCTCTATAAATAAAGACATACATCTATCTACATTAACATTTTAAAAAATGGTTGGATTTCGTTACTGCAAATCTTGGTGTAATACTTGTTTTTATAACGAATGCAAATGTATCATAGCAACATTTATCAAAATTGTGACAGTCAGTTTGATGATTAAGTCTATTTACGCTCACCGCCGGCTAACCATGTGGGCGAGTGGATTGAAACAGGAGCATAGCTTTAAATAGTTTTCAGTAACAATTATGTAAATTTCCGTTAATCTCAGCGTGACTATATTATTTTCCCATGGGTACTGACACCGTTTATCAAGTGCAGCATTTTCAGCTGCTAGCAGCTATTGTATGAGGACGTGATTTGATTTTCTATCAGAGAGTGTGGGCTCTCTTTCATTAGCAGAATACGGCACAGACTAGTCCAACATTATTATCACGACATTAACATTCCGTATCTGTGAGAGCCACAGCGTGGGGTTAAGTACAGACGCGACGCAAAATACTGTAGTTCCATTTTTGTCTAATTTCGGAGGCGTATTAATGCGCAGGCTATGCTATGGATAGGGCTGTTTCCTCCTAGTTTGTTATATAATAATTCCAATTGCAGAATGATTAGCTGCTTACTCGCTGGCATATATAGCTGTAAAACCAGTGCACACTATAGCGACATATATATTCACGTTTGCAACAGCATAGATCCAGATCAGACGGCACAGAATGCTGTTTGCTGTTTGGATAGTTGAGCTAAAACACTTGGCTGATCTGGATCTATGTTGTTTGCAAATGTGATTTTATTTATTCAGCAGGCAAAGGGCTAATAATGGTTAGTAACACCGGTTAGACGGGTCAGTAGTCCAGTGGTTAACACATTGGACTGCGAATCAAGGTCGCAGGTTCGTTCCAACGTCTGACACTAATACTAGTAACAGTCTTTCAGATGGTACTTTAAACCAAGGTCTTGTGTCGGTGCTTTACACCGTGCACATAAAAGAACCAGAGGAAACGCTGGAATTGATATCTGTCTATATCATTGCACTATCTGACACACTCTAAAATAACTAATCTCTTCAGGAGGCGCTGCTCATATGTACATTTTTTACACACAGTAACACCTGCAGTTGACAAGTATTACAGTATTATCATGTTCAATTTCAAATTTTCATTGAAACTGGGAGCAATATTTCGTTCAAAATAGCACATACGTCCAAATTTAAAGGGAAACACAAGATCCTTGAAAAATGAAAATATCAGAAAACAGTCATGGTTTGAATATTGTTTATAATCAACTTTTTAGCATATCTTGATGTGAAGCACAGTGGATTAAAAGTGGAGCCGCCGTGTAATGGACACAGTGTCCTTGTAACCGAGGGGTTGTGAGCTTGAGCCTCATTAGGACCACAGGGGTTGTGCCACTTATGCATACTACTTAGATCCCAACTTGTCATCTATCTGTCTCTCTCTTATGGCTGTGCATTCCAGGAATGAGGTTCCGAGTCCGAGAGCGATTAATCTAATGTTGTAAAAACTTGTTTCATAATCGAGATCATATTTAAGCTTTATTTATTTTACAACGATTGCGAAGCAAGTTCTAACAACTTATATTAATCACTCTTGTTGGTGCGGATGAAAGCGTATATGTGGTCATTCGTGTGGGAGGAAACCGGACTACCCGGAGAAAACACACCTGTCCGATCTGGCGACCACCGTACAATCTCACATACGTCACGGTCCGGGGATCGAACCGGGGTTACATTTGGTGAGAAGCGAGCGCGTAACCACTGCCCTAATCGGACAGCTAATATCAATTTGTATAAACCATTGTATTAACAAGTAAATTCATAGAGGCGTTTAAAATACCTCAGAGAAGCAGCAATATTATACCTGTTCTGTCCTGGTCCTGCCCATCGTATATATGGTTATCTATTCCACCGGGAGTATATTTACGGCCGTCGGCAAGGACGAAATATTCATCATCCTTCTTGTCTTTGCTGTAACTGTCCACCCAGTAGTAATAACCATCGTCGTAGACCGTCGGCGTAGTGAACGGCATGTACGTCGTCCTTACCTCAGTTCTCGACGTCGGCTCCTTGTATTCTAATAAAATAAAGTAATACTACACTACACTACATTACTAAGAACCACCATAGTTCTTACTATTATGTTAGAGAGACCTAAGTGAATACCACGCGAAGAATCATAGATCCCCCTTTCCGTTATAGAGATCTAAGTGAACACCACGCGAAGAACCATAGTTCCCACTTTTCTGTTAGAGAGATCTAAATGAACACCACGTGGATAACCATAGTTCCTACTTTTCTGTTAGAGAGATCTAAGTGAACACCACGTGGATAACCATAGTTCCTACTTTTCTGTTACAGAGATCTAAGTGAACACAACGTGGATAACCATAGTTCCTACTTTTCTGTTACAGATATCTAAGTGAACACCACGTGAAGAATCAGAGTTCCTTCTTTTCTGTTAGAGAGATCTAAGTGAACACCACGTGGATAACCATAGTTCCTACTTTCTGTTAGAGATATCTAAATGAACACCACGTGGATAACCATAGTTCCTACTTTTCTGTTAGAGAGATTTAAGTGAACACCACGTGGATAACCATAGTTCCTACTTTTCTGTTAGAGAGATCTAAGTGAACACCACGTGGATAACCATAGTTGCTACTTTCTGTTAGAGAGATCTAAGTGAACACCACGTGGGTAACCATAGTTCCTACTTTTCTGTTAGAGATATCTAAGTGAACACCACGTGAAGAATCAGAGTTCCTTCTTTTCTGTTAGAGAGATCTAAGTGAACACCACGTGGATAACCATAGTTCCTACTTTTCTGTTAGAGATATCTAAGTGAACACCACGTGAAGAATCAGAGTTCCTTCTTTTCTGTTAGAGAGATCTAAGTGAACACCACGTGGATAACCATAGTTCCTATATGCAAATATGTTGGACAATAACATGAAACCCTGTCCAACATAATAGTATGGAAAATCCGCGAATCATATGGGAACCAAATATTGTTGCAGAATTTCATCTACGTAAATAGATTGACCTGTACATTTCTGGATTCCAGCTCAAGCTTGTATTTCTATGCGCACACCGGTGGCAGCTTGGAACTAGTTTCCCTGAAAACAATTGGACAATTTTAATACCTATAATACGAATACGTAGCAGTAATTCTTATCACATACATTCCCATTCGTCCAGAAAATGTGTGTGTTTTACGTTTATTTATCGTCGCTACCGGTTGCCCATATGAGCGACGCCTCCTAAAGAGATTAGTCATTTTAGATTTTGGCGGATAGTGCAATGATACAGACAGAGACCCATTCCAGAGTCTCCTCTGGTTCTTTTACGTGCACGGTGTCAAGCACCGATACGAGACCTCGGTTTAACGTCCCGTCTGAAAGACTGTTAATTTTATTAGGGTCAGACGGGGGAACCAGAAAATTCAAGCTCCTGCGGTTAAATATATACATATATCTAAGCCTACCATAAAGCACCATGGTTCCCTTTTCCTTCCCTATTCTGTTTTCCGCTTCACACGTATAATCACCATAGTCTTGCCTATTTATGTACAATATCTGCAGTGTCAATGTGTACGTATCGTGTTTTCCGGGATATAATTCTAGTCTGTATTTATAGCTATGTTGCATTTGGACTCCGTTTTTATACCACGTGATTTTGGCTCGCGGATGTGACGTCACACTACAGTCCAGAATTGTCTCCTTACCGAGTGTTTGACCGAGCCGCCCATTTAGCAGCTTTACAATTGGTAAATCTGTAAATTAGAAGAATAGTATTAATACATAAAGGGAAAAAAAGTCTTTATTTAAAGCGACACTACACTGGTGAAAACGAAAATATTTCTATAGAATGTAATTTGCTATTATATGGGTTTTTTTCTCTCTAAATATTTGTCTCAAAAACTGAGTATTTCAACAAATAAACAAATGTCGTATACGCGGTTTGTTGACATTACAAAATAATGTAAATATGGTCGACATTCATACATACGTAACACAACGCGTTTATCCTGAATAACACGAGATATTGTACATATTTACCGTGATATCTCACATATGTGCCTATTTATGCATATTTATTTGTAGACTAATCGTAGTCAAGTTATCTCTAATCGAAAGTATCGCGTGTTTAGTATTGACTCCAATGACAAACAAACGTCAACTCATGAGCGCGGATGACCGTTATATGAAATCCTACTTTCACTTTTGAATGTTTGTATACCACAATTCAATGTTAGTGTTCGAATGTATTCAGAGGAATGTCTAGTAGCTATGCACATGTACGTGAAAAAATGCATTGTGTTTGCTTTTTGTAATGTAATGTCGCTTTAACGAGAGAACTCATTTGAACAATTAAGTCAATCTACCATGAGGCCCTCAACAAATTAAAACATGAAATAGCATAATGAAACATGTAAACAGTAACCAGTAAAACTTTCATAGGAAATAACTTATAATAAGATATAAGCTGCAAGAACTTATATTCATGTATAATTTACGAGTTTATAAGGTTATTGGTCTGTTCTTTGCACCACCTGATATATAAAGCTTTGAAGTGTGGAACAGAATGTGCTGTTTTGATGTGATACGGGAGGGAATTCCCTGCATATAAGAACGATTGGCTGGAAAAGACAGTCGTTGGCTTAGTAGGGTAAAGTTGGAGATTGGCAGAACAAGTTTTGAGTTCAAACATCGGAAGTAAATCTGAATGACTCTTGCAGATAGACAGGTGCTAGGCCATTGAGTGTTTTAAACATTAAGACTGCTTTTTGAAAGCTAACCACTCGCTTAATAGTAAAATTCCAAACCTCGTTTCATAAAGTATGGCATGACCACTCATGTAATATTCTTTTTTATCGAATATTGAAAACAAAAATAAATGTAAGCATGTTATCATTAGATATATAGACTATGTATTCATTCAGTGCTATGTATATTGTTAACATGTGAAAACTATGTTTGTATGTCATAAAATAAAAAATAAATAATAAAATAATATAAAAAACAACAAAACATTCTGTTTGCTAGTAAACTTTTGAGCATCATACACCTGAAGGTAATCAGTAGGGTGCACCCGTACGTCGTAGTAAATAATCCCTGATAACCAAAGCACGTTATGCCGCCAGTGTATATTGAGTATTTCATTGATTTAAACAGATGCTTTTCATCAAATAAAGCATGAACACAAACTACATGTCGAATGTGTCAAAAGTAAGCTGTCATGCCACGACTAATCAGAATCCTTCCAGTTTGTAATTACACGTGTGCACATACAAGAAAATATGTGATGGCTACAAATTAAGCAGAGTTATGCTATGGCCCAACGATAACGTGTTATTTACAAGCATTACTATAAATATGTTTGGAATACTATCGCCCAACGATAACGTGTTATTTACAAGCATTACTATAAATAGATTTCGAATAAGCCAAATCAATACGTAGGGTGTAATAAATGATCCTGTGTGCCAAGTAATGCATACATAAATGATAATAAACTTCTTTTTACCCGTTATAATAATATTAGCCCGTGCTATCTTTTTCGCGGGAATCACGTTATCGTTGTGGTATAGTATGTGATAAATCATGTTACGTATCAATCGATAATAATTATTATGAATTAGATAGAGCACACTCTTTCCACATGCTCTGTGTGATAATACAACAGCGGATGACGGGCGACCATAACCCATGTGCTGAGTATATATTCTGGTAACTAATAATGCATACCATTCATTGTGAGGCGTCGATATAGTTTGCCTGGTCAGTCAAATAAATATATTTTAACACCGAGACCATTAGTTTATACAAATTTATTTTAGCTCGATTGCGAAACAAGTTATTTCAACTTATATAAATCACTCTCGAGGCCTCATTCCTGATGGAATCCATCGCCACGAGGGAGAGAGAAGAGGCAACGTGGAATTTAAATGCCGTGCCTAAGGGCACAATCGTAACGGCTCCAGTGGGGCTCGAACTCCGGACCGTTCGCACCTGAAGCGAACGCGCATCCACTGCGCTATCACGACTTCCATTAATTGGGCCGTATTGAGTTTATGATCATATCAACACATGTCATTTTGCTAGAAGTTAAAAAGTGAAAAATCGACAGACTGGATCCCAGGATAACTACTGAGGTACAAATCTGGGTTTCTGTATTCCTTCTATATTAACTTATTAAGGAGTTTATTTGAAGATTTTATCACCGACAGTTTTATCACAGCTATGTTATTAGAATCGTCTCGATGTATTCTCAACAGAGTCGTAGTAAAACACGGACAATCTCAGAGTTGTGTTCTATCTATCTATAATGGAACTACATATATATAAAGAAAGTAAATACACATTCTGAGTTCTCAGTAGCGGATCATTGATCCACTGGTTAACACGCTGGACTTGTAACACGCTGCACCCCCCCCCCCGCTATACCATACTAAAATTACTTATATCATAGTCTTCGGATACGACTTTAAACCGAGGTCTCGTGTCGGTGCTGTACACCGTGCACGTAAAAGAACCAGAGGAGACTCTGGAATGGATCTCTTGTCTGTATCATTGCACTATCCTCCAAAATCTAAAATGACTAATCTCTTCAGGAGGCGTCGCTCATATGGGCAACCGGTAGCGACGATAAATAAACGTACACACACACACACACACACACACACACACACACACACACACACACACACACACACACACACACACACACACACACACACACACACACACACACACACACACACACACACACACACACACACACACACACACACACACACACACACACACACACACACACACACACACACACACACACACACACACACACACACACACACACACACACACACACACACACACACACACACACACACACACACACACACACACACACACACACACACACACACACACACACACACACACACACACACACACACACACACACACACACACACACACACACACACACACACACACACACACACACACACACACACACACACACACACACACACACACACACACACACACACACACACACACACACACACACACACACACACACACACACACACACACACACACACAC
>JABXNX010003099.1:0-22500 GCA_014843695.1 Archivesica marissinica | reverse complement strand
TATGTACTTGACGTGCATTGTACATATGCGTTGTATACTTGTCAAGTATAATTGTCATTTTCATTAGATTGTGTTCTTTGTAAATTAGATGTTTATGTTTATATTGCATGTGGCTCTCCCTGCAGTGGAGGAAATAAAGTTATCTATCTAATAATGATGCGTTTTCTTGTTGGTCATTTTTTGCAATGCAGGCGATGTATAGTAATACCATTTAAAATACTTATATCAATATAATTAGTCATACTATAGCGTGACAGGTAGATGCACGTGTTAATGTATATGCACTTGATCTACCGATGACAAACACAATTTACACCTGACTTATCCTGATAGGTTGTTTATGTAAACATACTCGTAGAATAAGTTAAGTTCATCTACAGTACGATTAGCAATTATGTTTATTGACAATGTGAGTTGTTATGTGGGCCAGGATCTCAAAGTCTGTTATGGTCCAACGTGATATGTGAAATATGTATAATTTTATAAACAGAAAATCAATAAAATAAATACGATATAGGTGATCCAGATCCAGGTAGTTGGTATCGACTAGGTATAATGAGATACAATCACTTAGTCAAAATAAAAGCGGGTTTCACTATATCTTAGTGTAATGGTATCGTCCTCAATATCGAGTTGCTTTCATAGTTGCATTCAGTTGAAATACGTGGAAAACAATTAGAAATTAAATTAGTATTAATAATTATTGCTGTATACGATTTAATATTGAGAAAAAAAGCAAATGGGTTGGGCTACAAATTACAGGTCAACAATAAATGTGGTCCTCCATGGCCGAGTTGGTAAGGACATACGGACATATACATACACTCACTTGCTTGCTGTATGTTCGAATCACACTGTTGTGTCGAATCCTTTCAATTGAGGAAGCTGTGCAGCTGATTCACGTAATGTATGTGGTTCTACCCTGTTGTCCGCCCGTCCTGTCAATTAAGGAAGCTATGCAGCCAATTCACGTAAGAGCTATGGTTCTACCCTGTTGCCCGTCCGTCATTTCAATTGATGAAGCTATGCAGCCGATTCACGTAAGATATGTGGTTCTACCTTGTTGTCCGTCCGTCCGTCCTTTCAATTGAGGAAGCTGTGCAGCTGATTCACGTAATGTATGTAGTGCTACCCTGTTGTCCGTCCGTCCTGTCGATTGAGGAAGCTGTGCAGTTGATTCACGTAAGATCTGTGGTTCTACCCTGCTGCCCGTCCGTACCCGAAATACTGCTAGGAGGGGCACAATCCGGGGTCCTCTTCCACCAATAACAGCCGGTGAGTCACCATATGACCGAAGCTGTTTGCACGACTTTACACCTCAAAATGCAAATAAACAAAACCATGCAAAGAAAACGTATCTAATATGGATACCAACAAGGGATGACTGCCAGTTGTTATTTTGGTCCGGACGTCAAGGTCGTTTCCATGGACACAACATGCGGCTATATATTTGCTATTTGATTCAATACGCTATGAACTCAAGATGCTACTTGGGTCAATCTATTCCATGTTACATATGGCAATTGCTTGCTTTCAATACGCTAGTATAGCAACTGAATGCTGTTTGGGTAAAACATATTTATTATGATAAATTTCGACTACTTGCAGCTGGAATCGATTCGCTATTACCACTACAAGTTAGTTTATACAAATTTACTTTAGCTCGATTGCGAAACAAGTTCTTTCAACTTATATTAATCACTCTCGAGACCTCATTCCTGATGGAAGCCATCGCCATGAAGGAGAAAGAAGAGGCAATGTGGAATTTAAATTCCTTGCCTAAAGGCACAATCGGAACGGCTCCAGTGGCGGCTCGAACTCCAGACATTTCGCACATGAAGCGAACGCGCATCCACTGCGCTATCACGACTTCCACGCGTTACTTAGATCAACAAATAGTCCATGTTATAAATAGCCGCTATTTGATTCAATGCGATCTTACATGTACCACTATAGGGTCAATGTCTATTCCACCGTGTCCATAGCAGCTACTTGCTAATTAATACAATTCGCTATTATCACTATATGCTAGTTGGGTCAATATCTCGTCAAGTGTATGGTTGACCACTGGATATTATTGGGTCAATATCTCTTCAATACTATTGTTGACCACTAGATGTTATTGGGTCAATATCTCGTCAATACTATGGTTGACCACTAGATGTTATTGGGTCAATATCTCTTCAATACTATGGTTGACCACTAGCTGTTATTGTGTCAAGATTTGGGCATGACTTGGTTGACCACTAGATGTTATTGTGTCAAGATTTGGGCATGACTTGGTTGACCACTAGATGTTATTGTGTCAAGATCTGGGCATGCCTTGGTTGACCACTAAATGTTATTGTGTCAATATTTCGGCAAGAGTATGGTTGGCAACTATATGTTAATAGGTCAATATTTCTTTAAGACTAAGGTTGATCACTAGATGCTATTGGGTCAAGATCTTGGCAAGGCTATGGTTTACCACTAGATATTGTTAGACCAAACTCTGTTCAATGGCCAATGTGTAGTTCTCTTAAGAGATCTATTATCGCTCCTTTGTACACTATAATTGCTGTGGAATCATCTATCTCCCTTTGTCTCTTGAGTGTCACTTAAGTTACCGGTACCAGGTTCAATGTCTCTACGACTGACACTATGGTACCGCGTTCTCCTTTTGATATATATAGAGTGTTTCTCAGATCTGCAATGCTGAGATATGTTTGGCAGATAGTAACTAACTGATTAATTTTAAGTGTGCATCTACAATATAATATTCTGGAACTAAAATAACTGAAAGTAGTACATTTAAAAGAATAGCCAGTTTCATACTTGATGAAGACAAGTTGCCTGCTGAAGTCATGTTACAATGACCAAGAAGGGACCAAGATATTTGTTCGGTTTGGAGAGAATAGAAAATGTACAAGTTGCCTACTCTTCTGCTTACAGGGGTAAATTACAGTTGAAAACTCACATTTTAAAAATAAAATTTGTTCGGTATTCGGAAACGATGGTTTCCGGTTTACAGAGGTCATGTTACAATGCACAAGAAGGCAAGAAGGGACCAAGACATTTGTTCGGTTTGGAGAGAATAGAAAATGTACAAGTTGCCTGCTCTTCTGCTTACAGGGGTAAATTACAGTTGAAAACTCACATTTTAAAAAACAAAATTTGTTCGGTATTCGGAAAAGATGGCTTCCGGTTTACAGAGGTCGTGTTACAATGAACAAGAAGGGACCAAGACATTTGTTCGGTTTGGAGAGAATAGAAAATGTATAACTGTTTCTCAGGACGGTTCCTCATAAATGTTGCCAGTAAACACCGGCGAGTAATATCAGAAACAGGAATCCAAACGTATCCATAGATAAATAGAATTCAATCATGTGTTATTTGATGTCAAGGGATTTCGCCAGTTCTTTATTGCCGTATGTCTAAGTTACGTGAATTATTTGGGTCTTGAAATATCTATACATGGCTGTTCAATTATTTGTTAATTGGTGTCAATGAGTCACATCAGCTGTGTACTGCTCTATATCACCCTCTATTGTCGCCACTAGGCATCTTCTTTGGCCGACGATGCTTATAGACGATGCATGTATACTAGAGGACATAGAAAACGCACACCTACATTATATGATTAGTATTACATGGAAACGAAATACGAAGTATTCCGGCATCAGAGATATATCACATCTTTATTACAAAACATAAACTGAACAACTAAAAATATTATCCGAAGTGTGCGTTTTCTATGTCCTCTAGTAAACACAACTATTCTCGGGCTATTAATGATCTACAAACTGAACAACTAAAAATATTCCAAAATGCTTAAAACTATGTATTTATATAGTTACTAGTATTGGTTTTCATGTAAAAACCCACTTATCCGAAGTTTTTGTATGTGTGAGAAAAATTACCTTTCAATGCTTATATTAATAATATGTACATTATAAAACTATGTCCTCTAGTAAACACAACTATTCTCGGGCTAGATTTATTACTCGTATCGATGACTTACATTCTTTGCTTTCCTCTGCTTCTAGAGGCTTCAGGAACCAGGTGATGTTGGGCTGTGGGATACCAGTTGCTTTACACGTCAGTACAACACTGCCTCCTTCCACTACGTCTAAATCCCGGCTCGATCCTTCGTTGAGAATATGGGAAGGAACTGTGAACAAACAGCAAAAAAATTGTTTTAATTTCATTTAGGAAATACATAATTTCCATGTTGCTCCAACGAATGGTAAAATTGTCCGCAAATTGCAGACACTATAAGAGCTCTGCCATCAGGATAATTGTTTTCATAGCATTTCATTGTCATTTAACCATGCACGATGTCATTTATACCAGTAATATCACTTCATTTCTCAGAAATATACTGACACCAAAAAGAAACTGTGCATTTGCCTAAGAGATAATATTCTGTATGTTCTTTTGGAAATAATATTGGCCAATTTGTTATTCCGTTACAATATTGCCAAAACGGTAACGTTAATTACTCATATTCTTTCTTTCACGCTCAGACCGCACCTCTTTGTATGGAAACGTTGGCAGTTTATTACGGAGGTTGGTACTGGTTAACCGCTGGAGCCTGCCCAGGAAAGGTGTTATTATTATACAAATTTATTTTAGCTCGATTGCGAAACAAGTTCTTTCAACTTATATTAATCACTCTCGAGACCTCATTCCTGATGGAATCCATCGCCATGAAGGAGAGAGAAGAGGCAATGTGGAATTTAAATGCCTTGCCTAAGGGCATAATCGTAACGGCTCCAGTGGGGCTCGAACTCCGGACCTTTCGCACCTGAAGCGAACGCACATCCACTGCGCTATCACGACTTCCAATGTGTTGTTAGGTGAGCTGCCCGTCGCTCATAATTAATTATGTGTAACCGGTAGCGACGTTATATAAACTTAACAAAACAAGCTATATGGACCTTTAGTTTGCCTTCTGTTGCAAATTACCTTCATGGCGCTTCCTTGTGAGACAGCACTGTTTCACTAACACTACTCAATTGCTCTGTCTTAAGTGCTGTTAACAAATTGTGAAGCACTTTAATTAACAAAGCTATGCATGTCATAACCATCTTGTTTACAATGCATGTAATTGTCTCTTTAAGCTTAAAATAATGTTTGTTGCCATAGCATCGAAAATAGTCATTGGATACCTGTTCCGTATTTAACGACTGAAATCAACATTTGGTGCGTTTATTGGGGGTATACACTACAATCGTGCTGCTTAATGTGTGGGTGGGGTTGGGTTTCATTATAAATATTTTTTTAGACAGTTTGTAATTTCATGTTGGGTATAGATGGTGTTCTGTTTAATTATGCATTTAAACTTTTTGTATGTGTGAGAAAAATTACCTTTCAATGCTTATATTAATAATATGTACATTATAAAACATGCATTTAAACAATACGTCACGTTACCTGTAAGCTATCGTATATTGCCTTGACAATACAATATTGTACTATTCCAACGGATTTATGACTTTAATCGGAAAGCACAGTACATTGTATATTGCCTTACCTATACAATACTGTAATATTCCAACGGATTTATGACTTTAATCGGAAAGCACAGTACATTGTATATTGCCTTACCTATACAATACTGTAATATTCCAACGGATTTATGACTTTAATCGGAAAGCACAGTACATTGTATATTGCCTTACCTATACAATACTGTAATATTCCAACGGATTTATGACTTTAATCGGAAAGCACAGTACATTGTATATTGCCTTACCTATACAATACTGTAATATTCCAACGGATTTATGACTTTAATCGGAAAGCACAGTACATTGTATATTGCCTTACCTATACAATACTGTAATATTCCAACGGATTTATGACTTTACTTTGAAAGCACAGTACATTGTATTTATAAAGAAGCAACTGTTTGTTTTTGTAACGGGTGAATCTACATGTATTACATTGAAATAGCATGTGCCAATCAGGTGAAAATGCCGGAAAACAACACGTTTCTATTACATGAAAATAGATTCGTGGTTCGAATCCAGGTTTCTGTTATGACGCCATGTTCAATTTACTGTGAGTGAAATTGTAGTTTTATTTTAAAAAACGTTTTGCAATCTGAGTTTAGTCAAACACATTAAATGCTAGATGGATCACTTTACACGGTATTATATCTGCTATAAGACTGACTAGAAGTCATATACCGACACACATTAAAGCGACATTACGTCGCACAAAGCAAATAAAATGCATTTTTCACATATAAATATATATAAGATAATATCGTTTAGAGATAATTTAACTAAGATAAGTCTACGAATAAATAGGCACAACTGTGAGATATAACGGTAAGTCTGTACCATAAATCGTGTTATTCAGGATACACTAGTTGTATTATGCATGGATGTCGACCCTATTTACATTATTTTGTTATGTCAACAAACCGCGTATACGACGTTTGTTTATTAGTTGAAATACTCGGTTTTTTTAGGCAAATATTATAACAATTATACCATATAATAGGAAAATACATCCTGTATAAATTTGAGTTTTCACTGATGTAGTGTCGCTTTAAAGGTACGAAAGCCGGTACGGCCAAGATACTATGTTATGACTAGCATTTATATTCGTGTGAACATTGTCGCCCTTAATGAGACTTATATTTCAAATATTCAGAACATACTTTGGAGATATTGTGTTACCTTAGGTTGCATAATTATATAAATGTGTCCAAACGTGACACGGTCATCCTACATGCACATTTTTTATAGATTAAAGAATGTTTGTTGCTATGGTAGCAAAATTAGAACCGCAGAAAAGATAATACGACTGTGCTGGTCATATACTTAGTAATTGAATAGCTGTGTTCAGATAGGAAACAGTTGCTAATACATACATGTAATTGATTTGGTTGTACAAAATCGTGAATTACCACATAATAGGTTATACAGGCAAAGGCCTTAGCAAAATCAATAGAAAGTGCGTCGGTCGTTCCGTAAGACGTATATTACGTACTTTAACATATCTCGAAAACTACAAATGTAATTAAAGAGTTCTGTTAGAAGTTTTTCGTGATATGCATTTAGACCTTTAGGAAAGTTTCTTCAATCTACGATCACAAGTATAAACACAGTTATTACAATTAAACTGTGATTGACATGCCATTTATAAGTAATCTTGATTGGTTGAATACCATTTACTTATTTACATACATGAAATAGCTACACAAACTCTGAATTATACTGTATATTCAATATGATACCAAACGCGAAATATTGGGTAAATTAGTGCCATGTTTGAAGGATTATTTTCTTCACTCGTGATAGTAACATCCATAGTTCTAAAATTGGTAGCGAAAACGTAGCGCTTAATATAAAAGTGCACAGTGTTGTTTATAGTGTCATTATATATACACTCAACAACATTCCTAATCGGTCACCAGACTCCGAGGTCATAACATGTGTTCTGAGATCTCAAACTAAAGCTGTCCGATTAGCGCAGTGGTTAGAGTGCTCGCTTCTCACCAATGCAACCCGGGTTCGATCCTCGGACCGGAAAGTATGTGATATGGTACGGTGGTCGCCAGATCGGACAGGTGGGTTTTCTCAGGGTACTCCGATTTCCTCCCACACGAATGACCACATTTACGCTTTCATCCGCGCCAACGAGAGTGATTAATATAAGTTGTTCAAACTTGCTTCGCAATCATTGTAAAATAAATCAAATTTAATTAAGAGACAAAAACAACCGCTTTGTACGAGTAATGACTTGCTGAAGGAATTTGATTGGTTGAGTATGAGATTTACCCTCAGCAGAACCAATCAGAAGCTGGTGACTGTGCTTGAGATCCCCCGTCTGACCCTAATAAAATTAACAGTCTTTCAGATGGGACGTTAAACCGAGGTCTCGTGTCGGTACTTTACACCGTGCACGTAAAAGAACCAGAGGAGACTCTGAAATGGGTC
Organism: Archivesica marissinica; assembly: GCA_014843695.1. NCBI lineage: Eukaryota > Metazoa > Mollusca > Bivalvia > Venerida > Vesicomyidae > Archivesica > Archivesica marissinica. The sequence continues at coordinate 14,566 of JABXNX010003099.1, read as the reverse complement.
TCTGTCTGTATCATGCACTATTCTCCAACATCTAAAACGACTAATCTCTTCAGGAGGCGTCGCTCATATGGATAACCAGTAGCGACGATAAATAAACGTAAAACACACAATTTTACAGTATTATGAACAAACTAATAACCACTATAGCATCAATATATTCATATCGTCTTATTGGATACATTTTATTACAGATATTTATGCAACTATTTGCTGTATACTCATCTGACATCAAATGCACTAAATGACAACATGAACATATTTATATTGCATGATTATTAGTTGGCTCCAAATATTAATAGGAGCAAGGCAAATCCTCAAAGCGAGCTCACGCACATTGTCATTTGGAAGGTATCGCGTGCATGTGATGATCTTGAAGAAGAGAGCCCCCCTCCCCACACCCGTACTCGTAATGTTTACTTGTTTGCAGGGGCGCATGGTTGCTAGGTTTTCTGTAAACAGAATACAAATGGCAGTCATTTACCAGAGAAACGGACCCGGCAATGACATCCACTATATAAGTAATTATGGACTCCCATATCTCAAATAATAGGGATATAGGCTAGAGATACGGGTACGTATCTTTAACCCCAGATGCTAGAGATCCGGGCCCGTGTATCTAGACACTTTCTTGTTTATTTATGTGTGTTGCTATTGTATTTCCTAGGTAACGTCAGTGTAAGATTGGTAACTCTATAAAGGAAATTTACATGTTTTGTGTAGATTTGGAGAACTACTTTTGGACCGCCCAGTCGGTATCTCCATGTCACTGTATGCTAGTGATTTCCGGTAATAGCATACTTCCGGGAAACGAATTTTGTAGATCAATATTGACACTCTTATTAACTCGTGTTACCGTAAAACTCACTTAGAGCTCACTATTACACCAGTGCCCGAGGTTATAACAATTTTCTCAGATCTCAAACTCAAGCTTAAATGATTTGATTGGTTGATTCTGAGTTTTACTGCCAGCTGAACCAATCAGCAACTTGAGATAGGAGAACAGTTTTATAGCCTCTAGACCAGGTGACCGCTTAGAAATGTTGTTGAGTGTATATATTTGAGTGTGATTGCTGGATATACATGTTAATGTCAGTGTTCACTGTATACATCCAGATACCACACAGCATCTTTACTACGAAGATTTGGTACAACAAAACTACGGGTCTGTGAGTTAGAATTGTTGAAATTGATGTTTCGTGTATCGTTGTAAAGACAATTAGTTAGTTTATACAAATTTATTTTAGCTCGATTGCGAAACAAGTTCTTTCAACTTATATAAATCACTCTCGAGACCTCATTCCTGATGGAATCCATCGCCACGAGGGAGAGAAGAGGCAACGTGGAATTTAAATGCCTTGCCTAAGGACACAATCGTAATGGCTCCAGCGGGGCTCGAACTCCAGACCTTTCGCACCTGAAGCGAACGCGCATCCACTGCACCATCACGACTTCCAATTATGATTGTTTTTTTATGCTAATACAGTCAAACTTGTGTTTGTGGTCACCTGCATTAAGCAGCCAGTTTACAGATTCGCAATATCTTGATTTATTATACATTTGACCTCTATTAAGCAGCCACCTGCGCTAAGCAGCCACTTTCTGTGATTCCCCTGGCTGGCTACTTAACACAGGTTTAACTGTAGTGAATATAACCTCTGTCAATAAAATTGTTATACTCCGCTACCTTGCACGTGTAACCGCACTCGTTTAATTTTGACCGGGCTCGTGTTGATTTGACACGTGTACTCCCCACTATCGTTATGCTGCACGTGTTTGATGTGCAAATTCCAGTCTCCGTGACTCGTTTTTTCCACCCCTACTCGGCGATCGTCAATTACTATTATATCTTCGTTACTGAATAGTATGCGCCTAGGATTCATCCAAATAATCTGAAAAAGACAGACATTATATATATATATTATATTTATCAGATATATACTAGAAAACATAGACATAGAAAACGCCCACCTACATTATATGATTAGTATTACATGAAAACGAAATACGAAGGATTCCATCAAATATATACCACATCTTTATTACAAAACACAAACTGAACAACTAAAAATATTCCAAAATGTTTAAAACTATATATTTATAGTTTTTCATGTAAAAACATACTTATCCGAAGTGTGCGTTTTCTACGTCCTCTAGTATATTTAAGAAATAAACTTTGTATTTGCGTTTTTTTGGGCTAATAAACCATGGGTTGGAATTCTGACGGGTAGGAATTAACAACGTGAGTTTCATCTTCTATATCATGTAATGTACAAAACCGACAGTCGTTCATCTACTGGTTCGCCAATATATCTTCCTGTCTCTAGACTTAATGGTACAATTCCACAACTAAATTGGCACAACACTGAACGTTCGCGTTTATTTTAAGTGTGTGTTTTTACGTTTATTTATCGTCGCTACCGGTTGCCCATATGAGCGACGCCTCCTGACGAGATTAGTTATTTTAGATTTTGGAGGATAGTGCAGGATACAGACAGAGACCCATTCCAGAATCTCCTCTGGTTCTTTTACGTGCACGGTGTAAAGCACCGACACGAGACCTCGGTTTAACGTCCCATCTGAAAGACTGTTAATTTTATTAGGGTCAGACGAGAGATCGAACCGTTTATTTTAAGGTTCATTTGCACATACATGGATTCTTCACATCGAACATTCTGTTTGAATAGCTTATATGTTCTTAATTTGGGGATGGTTTGAATGTCATGTGACCACTTATCAGCATAATGATTGATACTAAATGTCTCGGCCTGTGTAAGTTCGACGCGTGTCTTTGTGTAAAAATTATTTGCAAGCCTAAGTGATTAATTCCGGAGCTCAGAACGTTGGTGTTCTCTTTAAGAGTGAGTAAATGACGTCACAAAACCACAAACATGTTTTATTGCAGAATTAAACGCGGTAAATTCCATCGTTGCGTATACAGACAAAATATCGAGTCATGTTAGAATGATCAGATACATGACTTTTATCACATAGCTTTGTGGTTGTATTCAGTTTAATACAGCCATCACATATTTTCTTGTATGTACACACGTGTAATACACAACCTGGAGGGATTCCGATTGGATTCGGATTGGACGCGGCATGACAGCTTGCTTTACACATTCGACATAAAGTTTTGTGTTCATCCCTTACTTGTTGAAAATCAACTTTAATAAAATGCTAATATGGATTAAAAGTATTATATCGATTATATGCATGGGGTTGTTTGATTATATCAAAGACTATTCTATACGGCTTACTTATCTCCTTAAAAAACTGTTTTCAAATGTCTGGTTGTTGTTGCTGTGGTAATGTGAATTATAAACAGGATCTTATACCCGTGATGACCATATTTTATGAAACTCATTTTGTAAGTTGATATTAAAACTCACCAAAAGGCTCGCTTAATATCAAAATTACAATAAAATATGGTATGAAATTACCACTCATGTAAGATTCTACATACACTGACACCAGTGTGTTTTTACATTTATTTATCGTCGCTACCGGTTGCCCATATGAGCGACGCCTTAATGAGATTCGTCAGTTTAGATTTTGGAGGATAGTGAACTAATACAGACAGAGACCCATTCCAGAGTCTCGTCTGGTTCTTTTACGTACACGGTGTACAACACCGACACGAGACCTCGGTTTAACGTCCAATCTGAAAGACTATTAATTTTATTAGGGTCAGCCGGGGGGTCGAACCTGCGAGCCCTATATTACCAGTCCAGCGTGTTACCACTGGTCTGCAGATCCGTCTGTTTGAATCACAACAATAACTGGTAGAAATTTAAGCACACCGTATGGGATTTTATCGATACATGTGTAAGAATCCGTGTTATTTCCTCAGTTGTAATTTAATTGTTCATTTGATGTATATAACGGATCCTGCATGTTCAGTTCCAGTAATTGTTTATGCAGTTTTGCTCTATCGTAATGTGTCTCATCAAAGTCACTGTCATCATCACGGTTGTATAGGTCAGACGGTGTTATTGATATAGTGGTCTGGGATTGGTTGAAAAAGTGTAGAGAAGCCCTTAAGATTTATTGATACATGAACTGATTGGCTGAGTAGGTATTGTCACAAATAGTGAACATGACTTCTAAATATTAAAATAGAATATATGAGCTGCATTTTGGAATATTATTTGCAGACTCATTGGTGAGAAATAAACAGCATATTATATAATACATGTGTCAGTGCAACATTCGCCACCAAATTACCTTCAGAGTAGGGGGTGGGTGCCTTTAGTGGGAAACAAAAAATCGCAATCGGTCAACCCCATTGGAATTTAACATTTTCCTGTGGCTCAAAGGTCAGTCTAATTTTAACACACAGGTCTTTATAAATGGAGTCTATTTCGCCCCGCTGGAGCCGTTACGATTGTGTCCTTAGGCAAGGCATTTAAATTCCACGTTGCCTCTTCTCTCTCCCTCGTGGCGATGGATTCCATCAGGAATGAGGTCTCGAGAGTGATTTATATAAGTTGAAATAACTTGTTTCGCAATCGAGCTAAAATAAATTTGTATAAACATTTCGTCCTGTGTTTCGCGTGCAATTTCTATTCGAGCGATAATGTTCATGATCGCCAAACTTGAAAGTTCATTGCTCATAAAGTCCGGGGATATATTACATAACTTATATCGCACCTCTCTTTCTGTGCTATCGGTGACGTTATTTTCACACTCATGAAGATAATTACACTCAAGCTCGGTCACAAGAGCTGAATGGTCTGGTAGGCGTGAACGTTATCATAGTAATCCATGTAGTCAATGCGTGTTTTTACGTTTATTTATCGTCGCTACCGGTTGCCCATATGAGCGACGCCTCCTGAAGAGATTATTTATTTTAGAGTTTGGAGGATAGTGCATGATACAGACAGAGACCCGTTCCAGAATCTCCTCTTGTTCTTTTACGTGCACTGTGTAAAGCACCGACACGAGACCTCGGGTTAACGTCCCATCTGAAAGACTATTTATTTTATTATGGTCACACGGGGGATCGACCATGTGATCCCTGGATTACCAGTCCAGCGTGTTACCACTGGACTACAGATCCGCCTGTTTTATCATGACCATAACGGCGGTTAAGTAGGCCTACACATAATTTCGCTTCATTGAGAAAGTCTATGAAATCACGCCCATGTTGATTTTTATGTTATTGTCGAATATATATTTTCTAGAAGTATATAATTTTACCTCTAAGGCAAGTGCACAGTTTCTTTGTGGGATGTATATGATTATATGCACACGTTATGCAGGTATATCATAGTTAATTTAGTAATATTTTATATACAACTTTTTCATAATGAGGAATACAATTACATATCACAATAACATTACTGTCACAGTTCTACCATACATAAAACCTGATAATATCCATATACATGATATCTCAATTATTATTTTTTAACAGACGGGTCTGTAGTCCAGTGGTAGCACACTGGACTGGTAATCCAGGGATCGCAGGTTCAATCCCCCGTCTGACCCTAATACAATTAACAGTCTTTCAGATGGGACGTTAAACCGAGGTCTCGTGTCGGTGCTTTACACCGTGCATGTAAAAGAACGAGAGGAGACCCTGGAATGGATCTCTGTCTGTATCATTGCACTATCCTCCAACAATCTAAAATGACTAATCTCTTCAGGAGGCGTCGCTCATATGGGCAACCGGTAGCGACGATAAATAAACGTAAAATACACACTCAAGTTTTTTTTCAAGTTTTGAAAACAGTAGCAACAGCCCTTTCCAAAAGGTCAAATTTGCTATCAACCTGTTCCGATGCATGTAGTACTAATATAGGTAAGTGTTTCAAGAACATTATTGTTTAGATTGAATAAGAAAATGACGGGATGCTTAACAGAATATTAATAATTAACAAGAAATGAAACACAGGTAAATAGCTGCCATAATAACCTGTACGAATTATGAATAATATTTACATTGTTATATTAAATGTACACAGTTCTTCAGGTACTGGTCCGACGCGATATGTGAAATATGTATATAAACAGAAAACCAATAAAATATACACGATATAGGTGATCCAGGTACTGGTCCGACGCGATATGTGAAATATGTATATAAACAGAAAACCAATAAAATATACACGATATAGGTGATCCAGGTACTGGTCCGACGCGATATGTGAAATATGTATATAAACAGAAAACCAATAAAATAAACACGATATAGGTGATCCAGGTACTGGTCCGATGCGATATGTGAAATATGTATATAAACAGAAAACCAATACAATAAACACGATATAGGTGATCTAGGTACTGGTCCAACGTGATATGTGAAATATGTATATAAACAGAAAACCAATAAAATATACACGATATAGGTGATCCAGGTACTGGTCCGACGCGATATGTGAAATATGTATATAAACAGAAAACCAATACAATAAACATGATATAGGTGATCCAGGTACTGGTCCGACGTGATATGTGAAATATGTATATAAACAGAAAACCAATACAATAAACATGATATAGGTGATCTAGGTACTGGTCCAACGCGATATGTGAAATATGTATATAAACAGAAAACCAATAAAATAAACACGATCTGTAGCCCAGTGGTAACACGCTGGGCTGGTAATCCGTGGATCGCAGGTTCGATCCCCCGTCTGACCCTAATAAAATTAACAGTCTTTCAGATGGGACGTTAAACCGAGGTCTCGTGTCAGTGTTTTACACCGTGCACGTAAAAGAACCAGAGGATACTCTGGAATGGGTCTCTCTCTGTATCATTGCACTATCCTCCAAAATCTAAATGATTAATATCTTCAGGAGGCGTCGCTCATATGGGCAACCGGTAGCGACGATAAATAAAAACGTAAAATAAACACGATATAGGTGATCCAGGTACTGGTCCAACGCCATATGTGAAATATGTATATAAACAGAAAACCAATACAATAAACACGATATAGGTGATCCAGGTAGTTGGTATCGACCAGGTAGGTATAATGAGATACAATCACTTAGTCAAAATAAAAGCGTGTTTCACTATATCTTAGTGTAATGGTATCGTCCTCAATATCGCGTTGCATTTATATATATGCTAGTTTAATTGGTGGATATGCATGCATAGAATATTGATGTATCTTATTTTTCTCATTCGAGGCGATCTAACGGCAACGGTCACCGACTAAGAACATTGAATACGTACGGTCTGGCAGATGATATATTATATGCATCGTTTATCTGCCTGCATTTGCGTTCTTTCTCCAACAAACTGGTTGTCTTGTCAATTCAATTCAATGCAACGTTATTGGCATAAATTATATATTATAACATAATTATTTGGATCCGCAAACAGACACGCTGAACTGTATCGTCCGCTAATTGTTTCGTAATCCCTGTATCTGCGGCACATGTTGATCCAGCATTGTTTTAACGGTACGATCTATGACCAACTAATTCGATATATCCGTAATCACCCCATGTGGATCATGACATATTTATAAAACATAGACAAGCGCTTTTACGGTTATCGAAGAAGCATTATGAATATAAAAGCAAAAACTTTTGGGAAATACCAACAAATAGAATTATGATCTTGTTTACTACTGGCAAGGGGATCGTGCCAAAACAGCACATTGCCAATTAGATTTTTTTTCGGGCAAAAGTAATCAAATTTCTCTGTGAAATATTGGAAGTGAATTTCCCGACAACTGTACTTGCTCAAGGAAGCGTACATGTCACAGCTAGTCGGAAATCTCCCACTGTGGAAGTGCATACCACAGACGAAGAAACGATCTCGCGGGAAATCAGACGCCAAATTAGCTTCACGTGCTCCCCACGCGCTGATCCGCTTTTGTATAATGCAGACGACAATGTTTTCACACTACACTTCAGTAATATATATATTTTCATCCTGTTCTTAATCGAAGTAATTTATATCTTACTGAAAGGATATTAAAATGGAAAACGAACTGTCAAGAGAAACGAACAATAATTTGTATCTGACAGATATATGCCACCGGCCTTGGGAGTCTTTAACAGTTTACAAGAGTTTCCCATTTCAATAATAACACGTTGTGGTGAAATAATTTACAGCTGGATTGTACGGTTCAAGTTAAATAGAGAGTATTATTAGAGTTTGATTGCAGGCATGATAGACGTCAATCTAACAATCGTTCAGCTAAAGTGATTTATTTGTATAGAGGTTCCGTGTGAGCATCTGGTATGCTGGGCAAAGAAACTGAGCTAGATACGTATCCATGCTTTATACGTGGGTTATTATGTTAATTATAATATATATTTCTTTGCTCGATATACACGTGCTGTTGTTTGTTGGTTGTTCGGGATTTACGCCTTCATCAGCACCATTTTGGGTAGTTACCTAGCAACACCTTTCCTGGACAGGCTCCAGCGGTTAAACTAGTAAATGATGATTGAGCTTATTTACCCTCGCCTCCGGCGAACCATATGGGCGAGCGAACTAGTACCTTGTGCACCAACCTCCGTAAGAAAATGCCAACCTTTTAAAAGTAGAAATAGGCATAGCCTGAGCGGGGCCCGAACCCGAGACCATCAGTTATCGCGGAGGCAGACCACATGCATGTGAATACAAAACATGACAATTTAAAGCAAATCAAACATGTCGGGTCACACGTTCTAGCAACATTAGTTACGGCCCTTCCCGACAAGAAATTAATTGAAAAAGAAATAGCGACTAATAAAGCATAAATAAAGAAACATAGCGAATTTATTTACATGAAAAATCATTATCATGAAAAAAGTGCCCAAGCTGTAAACTGATGTTGATTAATATTTGTGCACAAAGTGAATTGTCCACTTTACTATAAACTGCAGAGTCCGCCTCCGTCGTCGAGTGGTTACGATCGCCGACTTGTATACCACTTTAACCTATCATCACTGATGGTCACTGGTTCGAGTACCGCTCAGGCTGTGTCTATTTATATGAAAAACGATATAGCCCAAAATGGTGCTGATGAAGGAGTAAAACCCGCACAAACAAATAACAAATACTCTCCAAGAAGATCTTAATTTATACCAGTATTTTTTCGTTACTGGAATTTACCAATGAACTCGCCCAAGTCAAAGGCTTTAGTAGACGTAATGGACGTTTTTTATACAAATTTATTTTAGCTCGATTGCGAAACAAGTTATTTCAACTTATATAAATCACTCTCGATACCTCATTCCTGATGGAATCCATCGCCACGAGGGAGAGAGAAGAGGCAATGTGGAATTTAAATGCCTTGCCTAAGGGCACAATCGTAACGGCTCCAGTGGGGCTCGAATTCCGGACCTTTCGCACCTGAAGCGAACGCGCATCCACTGCGCTATCACGACTTCCACGTAATGGACGTAGGGTACAATACAAAAATATCAAAATGATTTGTTAGAAATTGTGGATGAATACAAATATCTTGAAATTGGTTCGTTTGCTAAACATAGAAGAAACATAGAGTTTCGGCGAACCATATAGAAGGTGATTAAAAGTTAATCTAATCAGAAACAGTGATTAGATTATAGTGATATTGAATAATGACGGATTAGAAAGATTGGATGTTAAATATACTGTGTAAGCGCAGAGTCGGCTCACACAAATGGATTGTTAAATAAGCTTTTAATGATACGATGTATATATATATAGATCACTGATTATATATATATGGATATTTCTGATGCCAATTTAAACAAGATATTATATAGAAGAAATGTAATACTGTGTTGAGTTATCATTAATACATATATAACGAAGAAACCCCTAGACAACTCCAGCGAGTCTACAATAGGATAGACCCTGGTAAGAGCCGTAGCAACCGAGACATATTATTACGAGAAGAAAAAGGAGAGTTTGCGACAATTGGGGGCTCATCCGGGATTGGAAATAAAGAAGAAATGACATATCGTGACATATTGTGAAGGACACTAGGATTTATATATGGAATATTGTGAAGGACACTAGGATTTATACATGAAGAATACAAGGGACTATTAATTAACGTGGGAAAACAGAAGTGCATGCTAGACAGTGTTAGAATTTGGAAATAAGTGAAAGACGTCAACGAATTATTAAATTAATGAAATGGATTAAATTATTGGAAATGTGCAAACTTTGAATATGTGATAAATTATATATTGGATTAACGGACGAGACAGACTTCGGTCAGTACCAGTTTTCTTTTCATAGAGGCTTAATATTATCATTAAAATTATATTAGTGATTTACTTCCTTTTATTGAACTCAATTCTATAATACATTTGGAGATACATTCTGGGGATTAAAAATTTTGGGAAATAAAAAAAAATAAAATGGCTACAACTAGGAGTGCTAATAAGGAAACTGAGGGGCCGGTTCACCCCGACTTGCAGACAACAGGTGATGAGATATGGGACAAATTAATGAGACTTCCCTTCTTTAATCAGGCAAATCTGGAACGTCAGGGTGAGATTTATGAGAAAGAAAGAGAGAGGGAAAGAGAGAGGGAAGAAGTAAAACAAAGAGAAGAAAGAGAGAGGGAAGAAGTAAAACAAAGAGAAGAAAGAGAGAGGTAAAGAGAAGAAAGAGAGAGAGAAAGAGAGAGGGAAGAAGTAAAACAAAGAGGGGAAAGAGAAGAGAAAGAAAGGGACAGGGAGGAAAGAATGCAAAGGGAGAAAATGCAGATGGAGATTCGCCTGAGAGAAATCCATAGAGATCAGGAATCTCAGCAAAATAACCCCCTCCATACAGATAATAGGCCCTCTAAGACAAACATTTCTGTTCCTATTTGGACCAAGACTATGAGGCCAGATAAATTCTTCGCAACATGTGAGAGACTGTTCGAAGCTAGCCAGGTCGCCAAACAAACATGGGTGGGCCATATTATAGACAAGTTGTCCGACAAGGCCAGAAATATATATGCCACTCTTCCTGTCCAAGACGCTAATAATTACGATACCCTCAAGGCCGCCATCTTGGATGAATATAGACTCTCACCCACTGTATATAGAACGAATTTCTTCTCTTGGGTAAAGAAACCTCAGCAGACATATTCCGAATTCATTAAGGAATTAAGGGAGCAAATGACTCTATGGACGGAGAACAATGATCCGAGCGAGGTCAACTGGATCGAGCTGATCTTGAGATATAGATTCGATTCCCAGCTAAGTGATGAGCTTAATTTGTTCATTCTGGATAAGAAAGCATCTACTCTCCAGGAATGTATTTCCCTGGCTGATGAATATAACCTCCATCGCAGATTAGCGCCCAGGACACGGATTAATTCAAATCCGAATGTGAAACCCAGAGATACAGAACACCGACCTCCAGCCCCAAGGCCATATATCCCATCACCCATGTATCGACCCAATATTAGGATAGATAATTCCCAAGCTACCCATAGAACTCCCCGGATAGATAAATATTGTAGTTATTGTAGGCGTAATGGCCACGGACGAACAGAATGTTGGGCAGATCCCAATTCACCTAGGTACAGGGGTACTAGAAACCTAGCAAACGGACACCAAGTGTCAAACACCACTCATAGTTCAGCCTTTATAACCAATGAGCCAGTGAACTCATGTGAAAATACCGAGATGGTAAATCCATTACTTGCCAAATATACAGGTCAAGCACGCATAAATAATAACACCGCACAAGTGACGTATTTGAGAGATTCAGGTGCGACCATTAGTTTATTGTCGGCTACTGATCAGACCGCTGATCATTTAGAATACACAGGTGAACGGGTAACAATCCGCGGTGTCAATTATATCCCTGGTAATTATCCGATAGCAAAGATTAGCGTCGATTGTCCAATATAACAAGGAACATTGAAGGTGGCTGTATTAAAACACAGATGCACCGCGGGGGTGGATCTTATAATAGGTAACGACTGTGAAACTGCCCCTGTCACTGATTTGATTACCTGTGGCGTGGTTACACGCTCAAATAAGAAAATTATCCCGTTTGATGAAAGTGTCACGTCCAACCCAGACTCAGAAAACACGACCGATACAAATCACAATGTCTTACCTTTTCGGAATACAATTGAGATCAATTCCCCCTCTGAGAAAGCCAGTACAGTTAAACCCCAAAATATTCCCTCTATTGACGATTTGAGTCCTGATAAATTATTGCAAGAACAGAATAATGACCCGACCTTAGCACCCCTCTGGGAAATGGCTCAAGAAGGAACACCTCTTCGGCAAGGATATTACATCCAGCTCGAACCCCGACTACTTATGAGGAGAGAACAACCTCAAGACACGTCCAAAGTTCGACCCTGGAAAATATATGATCAGGTGGTAGTTCCACGGGGATTCCGTGATCATATAACGGGCCTCGCCCATGACAGTTTAAGTACGGGACACCAGGGACCTAGTAAGACCCTGAAGCGCATTAAGCGCCGCTTCTTTTGGCCGGGAATCCGCGCAGATGTTAAACGATTCTGCCATAGCTGTGGGCCGTGCCAGAGAGCGGGTAAGGGACAGAAAGCCACTGTAGCCCCATTGAAACCCCTGCCCCTTATATCCCAACCATTCAAATTTATATCCGCTGATTTCGTTGGACCCATGAAGAAAACTATAAATGGGAACCAGTATATCTTGAATTTTATTGATCATGCCACTAAATATACGGAATCTTTCCCATGCTCCGCAGCGACAGCTGTTAATGCACAAAAAGCCCTGATCGAGATAATATCTCGACATGGAAAACCCCAGACCCTGTTGACTGACCGAGGAAGCGCGTTCATAGCTGAAACATTCACACGCTTCCTAGCCGAGCACGATATACGTCACTTAACTAGCACGAGTTACAGGCCTCAAACCAACGGATCAATAGAGAAATATAATGGTACATTGAAAACCATGCTTAGAATCCTTGGGGAGAACTCTTTATCGTCTTGGGATGAGATGCTACCCTGGCTATTATTTGCATATATAAGTGCAGAGCACTCTAGCACAGGATATTCTCCCTTCTACCTTCTATATGGGCGCGAACCTAGAGATAATCTAGATTCCACTTATGATCTCTGGGCTAGAAATGAGCGGGATGAAGGGATCCCCATAACTAACTATGTACAAGAATTATGTCATAGATTAGCTGAAGCGTTACGTGACGCCAGCGAGAGTGCACAACAGGCCGCAGATGGTCGTAAAACAAAGTATGACAGAAGTAAGAAAGCGAAAATGCGTGTATTCCAGCGTGGTGAATTAGTGTTAGTACGATTACCGTTAAAAGGTAATAAGCTTAAGAATGCCCTCCAGGGACCGTATCCGGTACACGAAAAGGTAGCGTCGCATACCTATATTATATACATGCCTGATAAGAGAGTAAAATACCGTGTTATGCATGTAAACCAGGTGAAGCCCTGGACAGGTAGGGAGGAGGGTGCAGCTCTAGCTGATAGTAGTCCGGTGTATGAGTCCCAAGACCCTACCCTATTAGATTACCAAGCCCCTACGGACATTGAGAAAGAATTCTATCCTTGCAGTCCTCTTGAATCTGTACCTAAGAAAACCTGGCCGGATATCAGTCATTTAAACCCAGACCACAGGGACGATATTAGTCAGTTATTTGACCGTTACCCCCGTTTATTCTCTGGACAACTGCGACGTTTCCACGATGTTACCCATGATATTGATGTGCAAGGTGCTTCACCCGTAGTCCAGCCTTACTACCGCATGTCTCCAGAAAAGAAACAAATATTAAAAACTGAGCTAGATCAAATGTTGGAGTTAGGAATTATCCGCCCTAGCAGAAGCCAGTGTGCCTCTCCCATAATATTGGTACGCAAATCAGACTCAGAATGGCGACCATGTATTGATTATCGGAAAATTAATGACCTGACTCGAGGAGAAGCCTTCCCCATCCCGAGATTAGACGATCTCATTGATCAGGTCGCAGGTTCGAGTCTGATATCAATTTTAGATCTTAATAAAGGTTACTGTCAGATTCCGCTAACCCCTCGAGCTAGTGAAATTGCAGCGTTCATAACCCCCTGGGGCTTGTTTGAACCATTAACTCTCCCATTTGGTTTAAAAAACGGTGGAGTTACCTTCCAGAGGGCCATAAACTAGATAATCGCTCAATCCCCGACAGAACCCATCCGTGATAGATTTGCCGACGCATATCTGGATGATATTGCTGTTCGATCCAATTTATGGTCACAGCACATACATCACTTGGATTGGACATTTCATAGACTAGAGGATCGTGGTGTTACTTTGAATCCGAAGAAGTGTAAAATTGGGTCTGGAACAGTCAAGTACTTGGGACATGAATTAGGGTCGGGAAAAATCAAACCAATTTCCAGCAAGGTTGAGTGTATTAGTAATATCTCTCCCCCACAGACCAAGCAACAATTACGAGGATATCTGGGATCAGTAGGATTTTACAGGAAATTCATTCCCCAGTTCGCTGAGATCGCCGCTCCCCTGACTGACTTATTAAAGGGCAAGCGATCAGGGAACATAATAACTCAGTGGAGCGATAAACATCAACTTGCTTTCGAATCCTTAAAGAAAGCTTTAACCAATAAACCCCTACTGAAGGCCCCTGACTTTAACCAAGAGTTTGAACTCTATACTGATG
>JABXNX010003088.1:0-38015 GCA_014843695.1 Archivesica marissinica | reverse complement strand
CGCCACGAGGGAGAGAGAAGAGGAAATGTGGAATTTAAACGGCTGCAGCGGGGCGCAAACTCAGGGCCTTTCGCACCTGAAGCAAACTCGCTACAACTGCGCTAGCACGACTTCCACAATATTTGTATAATTATAGAGTGCGATAAATTTGGTGTTGTCATAGATATAGTCAATCGAGTTACACAAGTCAATATGGCCGCCAATTACTAAAATATTAATCACAGATTGTTTGAAATTTGTATTATTAAGCTATGCAGTCATATAAGTACTGTACATATACAATTGGATGGTCAAAGCTAACCAACTGACCTGAGAAACTACCCCCCCCCCCTACTTCATATTTTTCTATGTGCAACATCTAACATTCCACTCATATACATACAATGTAGTCACTTTACTCAGCATGCATTATTTAAAACAGGATTTTCTTATACATAAATTCATGAACTAACTAATATTGATCTTAATCATTTCTTTCATTTTTAGACATATTATTATTCTAATTGCTTATGTTATTTTATAACCATATGCTGTAACCCATTTCATTCTGGATACATTTAAAGGCTTTTGCACACAACATAGATCCAGATCAGCCGCAGCGTGACGCTGCATGCTGATCAGGATCTATGTTGTTTGCTACATAGCCAAGTGTCTTAGCAAGATCATATGAATAGCAAACAGCATAGAGCCTGATCAGACGGTACGTTCCGTGGCGGTTGATCTGGCTCTATGTTCTTTGCAAATACTGTTTGAACGGTATCCAGAATGAAATGGGTTAAGGCGACACTACATCAATGAAAGCGCAAATGTCTGCAGAATGTAATTTCCTATGATATGGTATAATATTTTTAAAATAATGTAAATAGGATCAACATCCAAGCATAATAAAACGCGTGTATCTTGAATAACGAGATTTATGGTACAGATTTACCGTTATATCTCACATTTGTGCCTATGCATATTTTTATTTGTAGACTAATCTTAGTTAACCCATTCAACACCAAGTAACTGACATGGACTGGTCCATGATATTTTTAGACCAATAAATTAATAACAAAATTACATTTGGATCAGTTCATTTATCAAAATGGGTAAAAAAAATTCTAAAAATAGTTATATTACTTGAAAAAAGTGCAGATCCTGATGAGACGGCTCGTCACGAGCCGGCTCATCTGGATCTACACTTTTTTTGTAAGCCAATTTAGAGGTCTGTGGTGTTGAAAGGGTTAAATTATCTCTAATCGATAATATCACCCTTAAAGTATGGACTCCAATGACAAACAAACGTCAATTCCAGAGCATCGATGACCGTTATATGAAATCCTACTTTCACTTTTGAAAGTTTGTAGACCACGAAAACACTGTTGATTTGATTCAATGTTAATGTTCGAATGTATTCGGAAGAATTTGTAGTGGCAATGCACTTTATATGTGGGGAAAAAATGCATTTGTTTGCTATTTGCGATGTAATGTCGCTTTAAATCTGTTAACTGTTAAAGCGATATTATATCGCAACAAGCCGAAAAATACATAATTTACGTATAAAATAACATTGCTGATACAAATTCTTCCGAACTGATTCAAGCACTAACTTTCAATCAATAAACAGTGTTGTGTGATCTACAAACTAAAGTTAAAGTAGGATTTCATATAACGTTTATGCTAAGCATTAATTTAGAATGAGCAGTCTATTGACACTATTTACATTATTTTGGTATAAAACGCTTATTTATTAGCTGAAATACTCCCATTCTGTTACAAATATTTGGGGGGGAGGGGAATTATGCCATACAATAGGAAATTTCATTTTGTTTTTATCGATGTAGTTTCGCTTTAACTGTACTGTATCTATTTGTAAGGATTCATTTACACTATTAAATATTTTAGTTCTATCAATAATTATTTTCGGTTCCACTATTATGTTTACATCTATTTTAAAGAAAGTGCTGTCTCATTGCAGCATGTTTTCCTACTACACCAAAGGATGTCGGAGTAACCTAAGTTATAAAAATTAACAGGAATTACCAGCAATATGTATTTTTACAGGATGAAGCGTGGAAGACATACTTTGATGAGCCAGCCCAGGAAGTAGTAGATGAGTTTGCAATGCGTTATGGGATAGAATCGATATATCAAGCAATGACGTAAGTCACATTTATATCTGGCCCAAGTTGTTACGGTCATTGACTCCAAATCACTTGCCCCTCATTTCCTTATGTTTGAATTCCACTGCGGTTGTCATATTCGTTCAAGTGAGAAAAGTATCCAGTTGGCTTGTGGAAGGTCGGTTGTGGAAGGTCGGTTGTGGAAGGTTGGTTGTGGAAGGTCGGTTGTGGAAGGTCGGTTGTGGAAGGTTGGTTGTGGAAGGTCGGTTGTGGAAGGTCGGTTGTGGAAGGTTGGTTGTGGAAGGTCGGTTGTGGAAGGTCGATTGTGGAAGGTCAGTTGTGGAAGGTCGGTTGTGGAAGGTTGGTTGTGGAAGGTCGGTTGTGGAAGGTCGGTTGTGGAAGGTTGTGGAAGGTCGGTTGTGGAAGGTCGGTTGTGGAAGGTCGGTTGTGGAAAGTCGGTTGCTCTAATATTAGCTGGAGAGTTGCCATATAACATAAGCTGTTGATGTGACTTTAATATAAAGCCCCTATGTACATGTACTCCGTTAAAAATAGGTCGTACCAGCCATCTGCATTAAAACAGAAGAAAAATCCATGAACAAAGAACTGTATTAAAGATAATTTAATTATGCATTATTAAATACCCAGGGCTTCTAAAATTTTCAAAACCATATCGGTCCAGGCCGAAATCGACAATCAAGAATCCCCCCCCATGTCAGTCTAATATTTTTATAGTACAATCGTTTTTTTTATCATTTTTAAAACAAGGCTTTTATTGTAAAGTGTGTTGATATTTGAACAGTGATGTACTTGTCATTCATTAAAATTGAAATGACCAGTGGTACTACGGCATAAGATGAGGCCGAGGGTAGAGTTGATTAGGGTACGGGTTTTCGGCATAGTTGGGTGGGAAAAGACTGTCGTTGTGTGTTGTTGGGAGGTGTCGTTCGTCAGAGGTGAAATTGTATTAACACGAAACGGATGGGAATAATGGTGACATTATAAAGAGGGTGTCGCTCATGGGAGGTGACGTTTGTGGAGGTGGGACTGTACATGTATATGTCAGAGCTGCATGGGCGTATCTATGCAATCGGCTGCTAAACTGAGTCTCTGATCGGTGCTTTACACTGTGCACGTAAAAGAACCAGAGGAGACTATGGAATGGGTCTCTGTCTGTATCATTGCACTATCCTCCAAAAATCTAAAATGACTAATCTCTTCAGGAGGCGCCGCTCATATGGGCAACCGGTAGCGACGATAAATAAATGTAAAACATGCGCACATTCAGAGCATTTATAATCATGTATTGTTATTCACAATACCAATATATCTGCAAAATATAATTTAGCTGTAGGAGGTGAGAATTTTACTCAAATATAGATGACAATATGATATAAGCATGTCATCACCTGTATGTCATCGCTAATATCTGATCAATAAACTGACCCAACTGTGAATTAGCATTATATGTACATGTGTTATACAATAAGTGGCAAAAGCCTGCACTGGATGAAAACTTCGTCATCAATAACGGTACACTGTCTGTATGCTGAAGATTTCATACTATCAATCCGTGCAGTAACGAAAAATATTAATGAAAATTTCGGTGTACTAATTTTGGTGCACGCGAATAAAGCTAAAATGTGATGGTCACGGAGAAACATGGATGTAGTGAATAAATATTCCCTTTGATGCACTATGTTTTGAAACTGACAAGTGCTGGTCATACATTAACCCTGTACTCCACAACAGAAGAGATGAGTTATTCATTGTATCACCATACTGCTGATAAGCAATAGGCACATTGTCCTACATAGAACTCTATGGCAATTGAGAACAAAGTGGAAGTGGAAAGATGATTATATGTTATATGTGGGAAGCGATAAAGGTTTTGTATGGCAATTGCGTGGAGTAACGGGTTAATCCTTCCGGTGCGAAAGGCCCGGAGTTTGAGCCCCGCTGGAGCTGTTAGGAGTGTGCCCTTAGGCAAAGCATTTAAATTCCACATTGCCTCTTCTCTCTCACTCGTGGCGATGGATTCCATCAGGAATGAGGTCCCGAGAGTGATTAGTATAAGTTATAGGAACATATAAGTACGATAAGAGATAAAATAAATGTTTATAAACTAACCGATCATTAATTGACGAAAGAAGTGAAAAGACAATAAAACGATAATCTACATGTAGTTACTATGAGGCAACTAATGTTTCTATGTATTTCATTTCAGTCATTTTTCGTGTCTATCCACGAAGTACATGTGCCCGGGCGTGCCTGCAGTGATGAGCACGCTACTAGCCAATATCAATGCCTTCTACGCCCATACAACAGCCACCACAGCGGCAGTCTCTGCCAGTGACAGATTTGCAGCATCAAATTTCGGGGTATTAATTATTAACAGTTTATAGAATATGTTCACCTACCAAACTTGAAGGCGAACAATGCGCAGATTTTATCATGTTTTTCTTCATAATTTGCTGTAAATGTAGGCTTGTTATTTAACTAATTCTTCTTCCTAGCTTACCAAGAGTAGTTCTGTACAAACAGTTGAATAGACACTTGAGAATGACAGTGTCCATTACCTAGTGGCTTAAAGACGGACCAGATCGAGATGTTTGAAGGTTCGAATCCCGTCAGCGATTCATTCTGATTGGCAGGTTCGTGAGCCACCTGCTAATTGTATAAAGGTTGCCAATCAGCCTGGCACATTGCCTGCAGGGATCGGATTCGGGAAGTACTGATTTCCATAAGAGGTGTCTCATACGTTAGTAATGAATGACCCTTTCAATAGTGGTGAATCTTTAATAAACAAACACTTTACTTTTGTTTACTTCTTTATTTAAATGCTGCTGTACATGAATAGTAGGAATTAAATCCTTCCTTCATTGGCCTACCTTCATATCTCCCTATGCCACACATTCATTAGCTACTTTCATATCTCCCTATGCCACACATTCATTGGCCTACCTTCATATCTCCCTATGCCACACATTCATTGGCCTACCTTCATATCTCCCTACGCCACACATTCATTGGCCTACCTTCATATCTCCCTACGCCACACATTCATTGGCCTACCTTCATATCTCCCTACGCCAAAACATTCATTGGCCTACCTTCATATCTCCCTACGCCACACATTCATTGGCCTACCTTCATATCTCCCTATGCCACACATTCATTGGCCTACCTTCATATCTCCCTACACCACACATTCATTGGCCTACCTTCATATCTCCCTCCACCACACATTCATTAGCCTACCTTCATATCTCCCTCCACCACACATTCATTAGCCTACCTTCATATCTCCCTCCACCACACATTCATTAGCCTACCTTCATATCTCCCTATGCCACACATTCATTGGCCTACCTTCATATCTCCCTCCACCACACATGCATTAGCTACCTTCATATCTCCCTACGCCACACATGCATTAGCTACCTTCATATCTCCCTCCACCACACATGCATTAGCTACCTTCATATCTCCCTCCACCACACATGCATTAGCTTACCTTCATAACTCCCACCACCACACATGCATTAGCTTACCTTCATATCTCCCTACATCACACATGCATTAGCTTACCTTCATATCTCCCTCCACCACACATGCATTAGCTACCTTCATATCTCCCTCCACCACACATGCATTAGCTACCTTCATAACTCCCTCCACCACACATTCATTGGCCTACCTTCATATCTCCCTCCACCACACATGCATTAGCCTACCTTCATATCTCCCTCCACCACACATGCATTAGCCTACATACATATCTCCCTCCACCACACATTTATTAGCCTACCTACATATCTCCCTCCACCACACATGCATTAGCCATGTGGCTGCAGATTGTACCTTTATAATATTCATATAAAGTGTCCTTATTTCAGAAAGAGAAGTTTGTGAAGCTCTTGGACCAACTGCATAATTCTCTACGGATAGATCTATCAATGTACAGGGTGAGTTTAGGTGTACAGGTCAATGCATAATTCTCTACAGATAGAGGGATAGATCTATCAATGTACAGGGTGAGTTTAGGTGTACAGGTCAATGGATAATTCTCTACAGATAGATCTATCAATGTACAGGGTGAGTTTAGGTGTACAGGTCAATGGATAATTCTCTACAGATAGATCTATCAATGTACAGGGTGAGTTTAGGTGTACAAGTCAATGCATAATTCTCTATAGATAGATCTATCAATGTAGAGGGTGAGTTTAGGTGTACAAGTCAATGGATAATTCTCTACAGATAGATCTATCAATGTACAGGGTGAGTTTAGGTGTACAAGTCAATGGATAATTCTCTATAGATAGATCTATCAATGTAGAGGGTGAGTTTAGGTGTACAGGTCAATGGATAATTCTCTACAGATAGATCTATCAATGTAGAGGGTGAGTTTAGGTGTACAAGTCAATGGATAATTCTCTATAGATAGATCTATCAATGTAGAGGGTGAGTTTAGGTGTACAGGTCAATGGATAATTCTCTATAGATAGATCTATCAATGTACAGGGTGAGTTTAGGTGTACAAGTCAATGCATAATTCTCTATAGATCTATCAATGTACAGAGTTATCAGTTATCAGAGATACTGTGACACAGAGTGTAACACTAAATTAACAAATGATATACCGATAATAGAGTAAAACTAAAGTATAGCAGAATTCTGTTGTATATTGCAGAATAACTTCCCAGCATCAGACCCAACTAGGCTACAGGATTTGAAGTCAACCGTTGATCTCCTCACCAGCATAACATTCTTCAGGATGAAGGTAGGTGCTGTCTGTCTTGTCCGTCCCGTCTGCCTGTCTGTTGTGAGAATATTATCCACATCCGCTGTAGATTGGGAATAAGTTACATTGTCAATAATATTATCCACATCCGCTGTAGATTGGGAATGATTTCTATAACCTAAACTAATCCAAAGTTGATATGAAATCGTAAGTGTTTAGACAGTTAATGTAAACAAATTGGTTTGAATTTGAATAACAACCAGGTGACTTGCTGAATTGCATGTTTGTGTTAGATGAGCGGTCCAGGGATTTCTTGGACCTCTGTTTCATGTTCACATCACATACAGCAAAGTTGCAGAGCATCACGACTCACTCACTGACCCCTATTCTCATCCCAGCACTACCCCCCCCCCCATTATCCCTCATATTAATTATTATTCCTCTTCCGTGTTGATACAGGTGCAGGAACTAACGAGTCCACCCCGGGCTAGTGCGGTAGTAAAGGACTGTGTAATAGCGTGCATGAAATCCACATACCAGTTTCTTTTCGACAACTGCTGCGATTTGTATCGACGGGAGTTCCAAGTAGAGACAAAAGATGATCAAGAAAATCTGGAACAAGAAGGTCCGAGCACGAAGAACTTGGATTTCTGGCACAAGTTGATTGCTCTGATCGTGTCCGTGATCGAGGAAGATAAAAACAGCTACACCCCAGTGCTCAATCAGTTCCCGCAAGATCTCAATGTAGGTCAGGTCAGCGCCGCCATGATGTGGGATCTCTTTGCTCAGGATTTGAATTATGCTCTTCAAGGTAATTATTATCTGCACCCGCTGTTGATTGGGAATAAGTTACATGTTCAATAATATTATCCACATCCGCTGTAGATTGGGAATACGTTACATTGTCAATAATAGTATCCGCTGTAGATTGGGAATAAGATACATTGTCAATAATATTATCCGCTGTAGATTGGGAATACGTTATATTGTCAATAATAGTATCCGCTGTAGATTGGGAATAAGTTACATTGTCAATAATATTATCCGCTGTAGATTGGGAATAAGTTACATTGTCAATAATATTATCCACATCCGCTGTAGATTGGAAATAAGTTACATTGTCAATAATATTATCCACATCTGCTGTAGATTGGGAATAAGTTACATTGTCAATAATATTATCTACATCCGCTGTAGATTGGGAATAAGTTACATTGTCAATAATATTATCCGCTGTAGATTGGGAATAAGTTACATTGTCAATAATATTTTGTAAATCACATATGTCACCAAATACAGTAAATTAGTTTATTAGTATAAACAGTTGATGCAGCAAAAGGGGCCTTTGTAGCCGAGTGGTTAAGGTTGTTGACTCCAAATCACTTGCCCCTCACTGCTGCAGGTTCAAATCCCACTGAGTGTGTTGAATTCTTCCATGCGAGGAAGCTATCCCGCTGGCTTGCGTAAGGTCTGTGTTTCTACCTGGGTGCCCATCCATGCTTGAAATACTGCTCGGAGGGGCACCGAGGGATTTCCTCCACCAATAATAGCTGGAGAGTTGCCGTATGCTCTAAGCTGTTGGTGCAACTTTAAACCTCAAAATCAAACAAACAAGAGAAGAGGCAGTGTGGAATTTAAATGCCTTGCCTAAGGGCACAATAGTAACAACTCCAGCGGGGCTCGAACTCCGGGCTTTTCGCACCTGAAGCGAAAGCGCTACCACTGAGCTCTCACGACTTCCACTGACAAAGTGTGACATCCGTGGTCCAGTGGTAGAGCGTCGGATCTGGAATATATCGTCCCGGGTTCGATACTCGGGCAGGCTACGTATGTAGTGTCATTGAGCAAGGCACCTCACACACATTGCTTAGTACTGGTTAACCACTTAGGTCGGCTAAGCTTGCCCCAGAAAACATGTCTACGTCCCCGTAAGGGATTTGACATTAATGGAACATACATACATACATACAAATTTCGTGATACATGTAATTATATTTTTTTATATGTTTCAGAGCATGAAAAGGGCAAGACCTGTAAAAGCACAGACTACATGAACCTACACTTCAAGGTGAAATGGTTATATAGCAAGTACATCGCCGAAATCCCACAGTTCAAGAACACTGTGCCAGAATATCCGGCGTAAGTAGTTTGAAATTTAAAATGTTATTAAACTACTGGTTATTATATACCACTTGCAAGATCATTTGATTTGAAATTGAATAGGGTTTATTTGAAAGAACTATATTGTATATTAACCCATTTCATTATGGATACATTTAATGGCTTTTGCAAACAACATAGATCCAGATCAGCCGCAGCGTGACGCTGCGTGCTGATCAGGATCTATGTTGTTTGCTGCATAGCCAAGTGTCTTAGAAAGAGCATCTGAATAGCAAACAGCGTAGATCCTGATCAGACGGAACATTGATCTGGCTCTATGTTCTTTGCAAATACTGTTTGAACGGTATCCAGAATGAAATGGGTTAATAAAGTTGACATGTTGAACGTACACTGGTGACACTCTACAAGATTAGCTGTTTGTGTCATCCCAGCAGTTAGCTTGCCTCATATTTTCTATATCAACTGAACAACATTGCAAAGGTTCCAAAATTATCTTGTAATGTTTTTTTAGTCCATAAAGCTCACAAGAAAAATTTGAAGTTGAAGGGATTATATATTGATTGTTTAGGCCGTGTAAATGTGTAAAATCTTCACACGCTATTTTCTTGCACAATCCTTCAATATACTGGAACTATTTTCTTGGCACAGTCCTTCAATACACAAGAACTATTTTCTTGGCACAGTCCTTCAACATACAGGAACTATTTTCTTCGAACAGTCCTTCAATATACAGGAACTATTTTCTTGGCAATGTCCTTCAATATACAGAAACTATTTTCTTGGCACAGTCCTTCAATATACAGGAACTATTTTCTTGGCACAGTCCTTCAATATACAGGAACTATTTTCTTGGCACAGTCCTTCAATATACAGGAACTATTTTCTTCGAACAGTCCTTCAATATACAGGAACTATTTTCTTGGCACAGTCCTTCAATATACAGAAACTATTTTCTTCGAACAGTCCTTCAATATACAGGAACTATTTTCTTGGCACAGTCCTTCAATATACAGGAACTATTTTCTTCGAACAGTCCTTCAATATACAGGAACTATTTTCTTGGCACAGTCCTTCAATATACAGGAACTATTTTCTTGGCACAGTCCTTCAATATACAGGAACTATTTTCTCTCACAGTACTTAAATATACAGGAACTATTTGCGTATTGTAATGAGCCAGCACCAGAAGACATTGGAATATATAGGATATTACATGAGTGGTAATTTCATAAAATATGTTATGAAACTTGTTTCAATAAATGTGGTGTGAAATCATATGGTGTGAAATCATGTGGTGTGAAATCATGTGGTGTGAAATCATGTGGTGTGAAATCATGTGGTGTGAAATCATGTGGTGTGAAATCACCACGAGTTGTAAGATCTTTGTTATCACATTATCGAAACCATTAATTTGAAAATTAACATTTTGCCGTTACACTGTTGAGCCTACATCTCAAGGAAATCAGTAAGGTGCACCTGTACGCCATAGTAAATAGTCCCTTATAATCAAATTACTACACATAAATAATCAAAGCAAAACTTTTAATCACTATATCTTGCTAGTGCATATTTTGCATTTTGTTGATTTAAACAGTTTATTTACAACAAATAAAGCATGAACACAAACTATACGTCAACTGTGTCATAAGCAAGCTGTCATGCCACGACCAATCAGAATCCTTCAAGGTTGTATTACACGTGTGTACATACAAGAAAATATGTGATGGCTGTATGAAACTGAATACAAAGTTATACAAGTGTGTTCATTTGTTTTGTTCTGAAGTCCGCCTCCGTGGTCACTGACTTGTATACCACTGTAACCTATCATCACTGATGGTCACGGGTTCGAGCCCCGCTCAGACCGTGTCTCATTTATATGAAAAAGTTGGCAATTTCTTACGGGGGTTGGTGCACCCAAGTACTGGTTAACCGCTGGAGCCTGCCCAGGAAAGGTGTTGTTAGGTAAACTTCCCGCCGGCGATATAGCCCAAAATGGTGCTGATGCAGGCGTAAAAAAAAAAAAGATTTTGTTCTGTACATTATATAATATAGAATGAATGCAATAAAATATGATTAAACTAATACAAAGTTATGTGACAATTAGTAATAGTGTCCATCGATTTGTGCCAATTTCGTTTTGCAGTTTATTTGAACCATTTGTGATGCAATGGCTGAATGAGAATGATGATGTATCCATGGACTATCTTCATGGAGCGTACAAGAGAGACAAGCAAGATGGCGTAAGTTCAATCAAGATATGTGTAGCCCATGCCTTATTTATATGTTATATAGATAAGTTATAGTGTGTATTATTATTGTATTGCAAGCAATGCTCTCTTATCTGTATATGTACGGTAGCTGTTCCTTCCTCTTCTATGACAGTTACCCATGTGTGTCCAGTCTATTGTGTTATCTACTGTTGTGTAGCGTCATGTAATATGTCTGAGTGATAGTACGGGAGAATGACGTATGAGAGGTCAAATCACTAATCCACTATTAACCCCAACTAAACCCATTTTGCCGCCCTTTCTAATAATCCGTGCACTGCAAAAACAGAAGTCAAGCTATACACATCGACATTGTTTTGCAACAATGTCAGAATGTATTAGTGTATATATCTTTGTTTAGATCTACCTCTGATCAATTAAATTAAGACTAGTATACAGTCGATTCTGGTCCTCTTTTTATGTATTGATATAAACTACTAATCTCGGATATGGGTTTGGTTTATTTATTTATTCCATGAAGACCCGGTGACATATATAACCCTTACTACTTCCGGCACACCACTAATATGGGGGCTATTTCACACCTTGCACAACATATTTGGTAGATGTGCTTATGACTTGAGGTGATAAGTTGGAGTTTCTCAAGTTTGGTTCTAGAGTCATACGGGTTCATGCTGGACGTAGACCTGAGAGGAATATTCTCCCTCACCAGTTGCACTTCTCCCATGCTGGATGTAGACCTGAGATAAATATTCTCCCTCACCTGTTGCACTTCTCCCATGCTGGATGTAGACCTGAGATAAATATTCTCCCTCACCTGTTGCACTTCTTCCATGCTGGACGTAGACCTGAGAGGAATATTCTCCCTCACCTGTTGCACTTCTCCCATGCTAGATGAAGACATGAGATAAATCTTCTTCCCTCACCTGTTGCACTTCTCCCATGCTGGACGTAGACCTGAGAGGAATATATTCTCCCTCACCTGTTGCACTTCTCCCATGCTGGACATAGACCTGAGAGGAATATATTCTCCCTCACCTGTTGCACTTCTCCCATGCTGGACGTAGACCTGAGAGGAGTATATTCTCCCTCATCTGTTGCACTTCTCCCATGCTGGACGTAGACCTGAGAGGAGTATATTCTCCCTCATATGTTGCACTTCTCCCATGCTAGATGAAGACCTGAGAGAAATCTTCTCCCTCACCTGTTGCACTTCTCTCCATGCTAGATGAAGACCTGAGATAAATATTTTCCCTCACCTGTTGCACTTCTCCCATACTAGATGAAGACCTGAGATAAATCTTCTCCCTCACCTGTTGCACTTCTCCCATGCTAGATGAAGACCTGAGAGAAATATTCTCCCTCACCTGTTGCACTTCTCCCATGCTCGGTGAAACCAAAAATATTCTCCCTCACCTGTTGCACTTCTCCCATGCTAGATGAAGACCTGAGAGAAATATTCTCCCTCACCTGTTGCACTTCTCCCATGCTAGATGAAGACCTGAGATAAATCTTCTCCCTCACCTGTTGCACTTCTCCCATGCTAGATGAAGACCTGAGATAAATATTCTCCCTCACCTGTTGCACTTCTCCCATGCTAGATGAAGACCTGAGATAAATATTCTATTGCACTTCTCCCATGCTAGATGAAGACCTGAGATAAATCTTCTCCCTCACCTGTTGCACTTCCCCCATGTGAGATGAACTATTCTGCACTATGCTGCACTTCTCCCAGTCTAGATGAATACCGGAGCAATCTACTCTTTTTGATTTAACCATATTGTATTGCATATGTAATACATTCGACAATTCAATATTACATGCGAGTATGAATCAGATGTGTAATTAGTTAACAGATTAGAAGATACACGCACGCACGCACGCACACACACACACACACACACACCAATAATCAAACATTATTAACCCTTTCCTTCATAGAGATTTATGTTAATATACTATTATATCTCCATACAAACGACAGCCATTTAGCTATCGTGCAATGGATAAGCATAGAGATTTAGGTTAATATACTATTATATCTCCATACAAACGACAGCCATTTAGCTATCATGCAGTGGATAAATAGTCGCCATATCTATCCCACCTCCATAGATATTACTGGGACTACATGAGATTTATGTTAATATACTATTATATCTCCATACAAACGACAGCCATTTAGCTATCATGCAGTGGGTAAGTAGTCGTCATATCTATCCCACCTCCATAGATATTACTGGGACTACATGAGATTTATGTTAATATACTATTATATCTCCATACAAATGACAGCCATTTAGCTATCATGCAGTGGGTAAGTAGTCGCCATATCTATCACACCTCCATAGATATTAATGGGACTTCATAGAGATTTAGGTTAATATACTATTATATCTCCATGTAAACGACACCCATTTAGCCATCATGCAGTGGGTAAGTAGTCGCCATATCTATCACACCTCCATAGATATTACTGGGACTACATAGAGATTAATGTTAATATACTATTATATCTCCATACAAACGACAGCCATTTAGCTATTGTGCAGTGGATAAGTAGTCGCCATATCTATCCCACCTCCATAGATATTACTGGGACTACATAGAGATTTATGTTAATATACTATTATATCTCCATGCAAACGACAGCCATTTAGTCATCATGCAATGGATAAGTAGTCGTCATATCTATCCCACCTCCATAGATATTACTGGGACTTCATAGAGATTTAGGTTAATATACTATTATATCTCCATGCAAACGACAGCCATTTAGCCATCATGCAATGGATAAGTAGTCGCCATATCTATCCCACCTCCATAGATATTACTGGGACTACATGAGATTATGGTCTTTATTATGAACATTGGTTTGGCTACTACATTGTCAATGTATGTCGTATTGGTAATGGCGTCGAGAGGTGCTTCTATGAGGGAAAGGGTTAATGAACATTGGTTTGGCTACTACATTGTCAATGTCGTATTGGTAATGGCATCAAGATGTGCTTCTATGAGGGGAAGGATTAATGAACATTGGTTTGGCTACTACATTGTCAATGTATGTCGTATTGGTAATGGCGTCGAGATGTGCTTCTATGAGGGAAAGGGTTAATGAACATTGGTTTGGCTACTACATTGTCAATGTATGTCGTATTGGTAATGGCATCAAGAGGTGCTTCTATGAGGGAAAGGGTTAATGAACATTGGTTTGGCTACTACATGTCAATGTATGTCGTATTGGTAATGGCATCAAGAGGTGCTTCTATGAGGGGAAGGATTAATGAACATTGGTTTGGCTACTACATTGTCAATGTATGTCGTATTGGTAATGGCATCAAGAGGTGCTTCTATGAGGGGAAGGATTAATGAACATTGGTTTGGCTACTACATTGTCAATGTTTGTCGTATTGGTAATGGCATCGAGATGTGCTTCTATGAGGGAAAGGGTTAATGAACATTGGTTTGGCTACTACATTGTCAATGTATGTCATATTGGTAATGGCATCAAGAGGTGCTTCTATGAGGTAAAGGGTTAAACAAAATGTGCAATATCGTCTCAGTACTGTCAATGTTGATATTGATTAACTATAAAATATTAATAATAAACTTAAATTTCCTAAAAATTATATAGGTCGGAAATGTTAACGTAAAGACAAAAATAGAAAGACAACCTGCACAGTGCCCGAGGTTATAAAACTTTTCTCAGATCTCAAACTCAAGTAATTTGATTGGTTGACTTTGATATTTACACTCAGCTGAACCAATCAGAAACTCGAGACAGATGTTGAGATTGGAGCAGTTTTATAACCTCCAGCAGGTCTGTTGCACTTCAAAGTTTCCTCACTAAACTGCTGCACTTCTCCCAAGCTAATGGTAGACTTGGGAGAAATAGTTGCCCAATTATAATAGAAAACTGGTCAATAAATGTCCATTTAACCCATTCAACACCAAGTAACTGACATGCACTGGTCCATGATATTCTTAAACCAATAAATGAATCAGAAAATCACATTTGGACAAGTTCATTAAATGACTAAATAATAAATGAATAAATTTTATCAAAATGAGTAATTATGCCTAAAATAGTAATATTACTGGCAAAAAGTGCAGATCCTGATGAGATGGCTCATCATGAGCCGGCTCATCTGGATCTACACTTTTTGTTAGCCTATTTAGAGGTCTGTGGTGTTGAAAGGGTTAATGTTGAAATAATCCTTCAAATAACTATTTCATAGAGTTCTGTAGAACCTCTCTATAGATAGAGTGTCTCACAATGTTATTCATTTGGCTGTTTTAAACAGACGTTAAATGTAGCAGAAGATTTCACTTTGATGGAAGGAGAGGTGACTAAGATATAGAAATGTACAGATGGATATGTAGTCCAGTGGAATCACGCTGGACTGGTAATCCAGGGATCGCAGGTTTGATCCCCCGTCTGACCCTAATAAAAGAACCAGAGGAGGCTCTGGAATGGGTCTCTGTCTGTATCATTGCACTATCCTCCAAACATCTAAAATGACTAATCTCTTCAGGAGGCGACGCTCATATGGGCAATGTGTAGCGACGTAAATAAATGTAAAACACACAAATATCGAAATTTGGTCATTGATGAAAGGCAGACAGTCAATGATTCTACTGTAATATAATATTTATGTTTTATGAATTGAACAGTTTCAGAAAAGTTCAGAACATTCATTGTTCTCTACTAGCGTTGTTGATGTTTTTACACAACTCAACCAGTGCTTCGATGTGATACGAAAATTGGAATGCCCAGATCCACAGATGCTCAAACGATGTA
Organism: Archivesica marissinica; assembly: GCA_014843695.1. NCBI lineage: Eukaryota > Metazoa > Mollusca > Bivalvia > Venerida > Vesicomyidae > Archivesica > Archivesica marissinica. The sequence goes on along the minus strand of JABXNX010003088.1, from coordinate 22,016 downwards.
TGGAACGATTTGCTAATGTAAGTACCATAATGCTACAGTGATGTATGGCAAGGTTTGCTAATGTGTCATAATGCTGCAGTGATGTATGGCAAGGTTTGCTAATGTACCATAATGCTACAGTGATGTATGGCAAGGTTTGCTAATGTACCATAATGCTACAGTGATGTATGGCAAGGTTTGCTAATGTACCATAATGCTGCAGTGATGTATGGCAAGGTTTGCTAATGTACCATAATGCTACAGTCATGTATGGCAAGGTTTGCTAATGTACCATAATGCTACAGTGAGGTATGGCAAGGTTTGCTAATGTACCATAATGCTACAGTGATGTATGGCAAGGTTTGCTAATGTACCATAATGCTGCAGTGATGTATGGCAAGGTTTGCTAATGTAAGTACCATAATGCTACAGTCATGTATGGCAAGGTTTGCTAATGTACCATAATGCTACAGTGAGGTATGGCAAGGTTTGCTAATGTACCATAATGCTACAGTGATGTATGGCAAGGTTTGCTAATGTACCATAATGCTGCAGCGATGTATGGCAAGGTTTGCTAATGTACCATAATGCTACAGTGATGTAGGGCAAGGTTTGCTAATGTGTCATAATGCTACAGTGATGTATGGCAAGGTTTGCTAATGTACCATAATGCTGCAGTGATGTATGGCAAGGTTTGCTAATGTAAGTATCATAATGCTACAGTCATGTATGGCAAGGTTTGCTAATGTACCATAATGCTACAGTGATGTATGGCAATGTTTGCTAATGTGTCATAATGCTACAGTGATGTATGGCAATGTTTGCTAATGTGTCATAATGCTACAGCGATGTATGGCAAGGTTTGCTAATGTACCATAATGCTGTAGCGGTGTATGGCAAGGTTTGCTAATGTACCATAATGCTGTAGCAGTGTATGGCAATGTTTGCTAATATACCATAATGCAGCAGTGATGTATGGCAAGGTTTGCTAATGTACCATAATGCTGTAGCGGTGTATGGCAATGTTTGCTAATATACCATAATGCAGCAGTGATGTATGGCAAGGTTTGCTAATGTACCATAATGCTGTAGCGGTGTATGGCAATGTTTGCTAATGTGTCATAATGCTACTGTGATGTATGGCAAGGTTTGCTAATGTACCATAATACAGCAGTGATGTATGGCAAGGTTTGCTAATGTAAGTACCATAATGCTACAGTGATGTATGGCAAGGTTTGCTAATGTACCATAATGCTACAGTGATGTATGGCAAGGTTTGCTAATGTACCATAATGCTGCAGTGATGTATGGCAAGGTTTGCTAATGTACCATATGCTACAGTGATGTATGGAAGGTTTGCTAATGTACCATAATGCTACAGAACAACAACAAACCAATGTATGGCAAGGTTCAAACCAAACCAAACAATGCTAATGTACCATAATGCTGCAGTGATGTATGCAAGGTTTGCTAATGTACCATAATGATGCAGTGATGTATGGCAAGGTTTGTAATGTACCTAATGCTGCAGTGAGTATGGCAAGTTTGCTAATTTACATAATGCTGCAGCGATGTATGGCAAGGTTTGTAATGTACCATAATGATGCAGTGATGTATGGAAGGTTTGCTAATGTACCATAATGCTGTAGCGGTGTATGGCAAGGTTTGCTAATGTACCATAATGCTGTAGCGGTGTATGGCAAGTTACTATGTACCATAATGCTGTAGCGGTGTATGCAAGGTTTGCTAATGTACCATAATGCTGTAGCGGTGTATGGCAAGGTTTGCTAATGTACCATAATGCTGTAGCGGTGTATGGCAAGGTTTCTAATGTACCATAATGCTGTAGCGGTGTATGGCAAGGTTTGCTAATTACCATAATGCTGTAGCGGTGTATGGCAAGGTTTGCTATGTACCATAATGCTGCAGTGATGTATGGCAAGGTTTGCTAATGTACCATAATGCTACAGTCATGTATGGCAAGGTTTGCTAATGTACCATAATGCTACAGCAATGTATGGCAAGGTTTGCTAATATACCATAATGCTGCAGCGATGTATGGCAAGGTTTGCTAATATACCATAATGCTACAGCGATGTATGGCAAGGTTTGCTAATGTACCATAATGCTGCAGCGATGTATGGCAAGGTTTGCTAATGTACCATAATGCTACAGTGATGTAGGGCAAGGTTTGCTAATGTGTCATAATGCTACAGTGATGTATGGCAAGGTTTGCTAATGTACCATAATGCTGCAGTGATGTATGGCAATGTTTGCTAATGTAAGTATCATAATGCTACAGTCATGTATGGCAAGGTTTGCTAATGTACCATAATGCTACAGTGATGTATGGCAATGTTTGCTAATGTGTCATAATGCTGCAGTGATGTATGGCAAGGTTTGCTAATGTACATAATACTGCAGTGATGTATGGCAAGGTTTGCTAATGTACCATAATGCTACAGTGATGTATGGCAAGGTTTGCTAATGTACCATAATGCTACAGTGATATATGGCAAGGTTTGCTAATGTACCATAGTGCTGCAGTGATGTATGGCAAGGTTTGCTAATGTAAGTACCATAATGCTACAGTGATGTATGGCAAGGTTTGCTAATGTACCATAATGCTACAGTCATGTATGGCAAGGTTTGCTAATGTACCATAATGCTGCAGCGGTGTATGGCAAGGTTTGCTAATGTACCATAATGCTGTAGCGGTGTATGGCAATGTTTGCTAATATGTCATAATGCTACAGTGATGTATGGCAAGGTTTGCTAATGTACCATAATGCTGTAGCGGTGTATGGCAAGGTTTGCTAATGTACCATAATGCTGTAGCAGTGTATGGCAATGTTTGCTAATATGTCATAATGCTACAGTGATGTATGGCAAGGTTTGCTAATGTACCATAATGCTGTAGCGGTGTATGGCAAGGTTTGCTAATGTACCATAATGCTACAGTGATGTATGGCAAGGTTTGCTAATATGTCATAATGCTACAGCGATGTATGGCAAGGTTTGCTAATGTACCATAATACAGCAGTGATGTATGGCAAGGTTTGCTAATGTACCATAATGCTACAGTCATGTATGGCAAGGTTTGCTAATGTACCATAATGCTACAGTCATGTATGGCAAGGTTTGCTAATGTAAGTACCATAATGCTACAGTCATGTATGGCAAGGTTTGCTAATGTACCATAATGCTACAGTGATGTATGGCAAGGTTTGCTAATGTACCATAATGCTGTAGCGGTGTATGGCAAGGTTTGCTAATGTACCATAATGCTGCAGTGATGTATGGCAAGGTTTGCTAATGTACCATAATGCTGCAGTGATGTATGGCAAGGTTTGCTAATGTACCATAATGCTGTAGCGGTGTATGGCAAGGTTTGCTAATGTACCATAATGCTGTAGCGGTGTATGGCAAGGTTTGCTAATGTACCATAATGCTGTAGCGGTGTATGGCAAGGTTTGCTAATGTTTAAGTAATGTGGTATGTCAGAGTATCCAAAATTATTATAAAACATTGTTATTTTGTGTACATGTAATATGTATATATACTGGTATATGTGTTTCTATTGATATATGTATGTATATATACTGGTATATGTGTTTCTATTGATATATGTACGTATATATACTGGTATATGTGTTTCTATTGATATATGTATGTATATATACTGGTATATGTGTTAATATTGATATATTTATGTATATATACTAGTATATGTGTTAGTATTGATATATGTATGTAGATATACTGGTATATGTGTTACTATTGATATATGTATGTAGATATACTGGTATATGTGTTTCTATTGATATATGTATGTATATATACTGGTATATGTGTTTCTATTGAAATATGTTTGTATATATACTGGTATATGTGTCTCTATTGATATATGTACATATATATACTGGTATATGTGTTTCTATTGATATATGTATGTATATATACTGGTATATGTGTTAATATTGATATATGTACATATATATACTGGTATATTTGTTTCTATTGTTATATGTATGTATATATACTGGTATATGTGTTTCTATTGAAATATGTTTGTATATATACTGGTATATGTGTTTCTATTGATATATGTATGTATATATACTAGTATATGTGTTAATATTGATATAAGTATGTATATATACTGGTATATGTGTTTCTATTGATATATGTATGTATATATACTAGTATATGTGTTAATATTGATATAAGTATGTATATATACTGGTATATGTGTTTCTATTGATATATATATGTATATATACTGGTAATGTGTTAATATTGATATAAGTATGTATATATACTGGTATATGTGTTTCTATTGATATATGTACGTAGATATACTGGTATATGTGTTAATATTGATATATGTATGTATATATACTGGTATATGTGTTTCTATTGATATATGTACATATATATACTGGTATATGTGATAATATTGATATAAGTATGTATATATACTGGTATATGTGTTTCTATTGATATATGTACATATATATACTAGTATATGTGTTAATATTGATATAAGTATGTATATATACTGGTATATGTGTTTCTATTGATATATATATGTATATATACTGGTATATGTGTTAATATTGATATATGTACGTATATATACTGGTATATGTGATAATATTGATATATGTATGTATATATACTGGTATATGTGTTTCTATTGATATATGTACGTATATATACTGGTATATGTGTTTCTATTGATATATGTACGTATATATACTGGTATATGTGATAATATTGATATATGTATGTATATATACTGGTATATGTGTTTCTATTGTTATATATATGTATATATACTGGTATATGTGTTAATATTGATATATGTACGTATATATACTGGTATATGTGTTTCTATTGATATATGTACGTATATATACTGGTATATGTATTAATATTGATATATGTACGTATATATACTGGTATATGTGTTTCTATTGATATATGTACGTAGATATACTGGTATATGTGTTAATATTGATATATGTATGTATATATACTGGTATATGTGTTAATATTGCAGACCGTTAACAAGGTACTGGTGGCCTATGCTGACATTGTAAGAAGAGATTTCAAGGACTATACGGGGCAGCAGAAAGTGGTATGTGAACATATAGCATGTCAGTTGTTGCATACAGCTTTCAAGATGGTGTCTATACTTTTTGTGTATTTTGATGAAATTTTAAATTATACTTCATTCTGTTTTATCAGGAAATAAACACACAAGGGGCTTTGAATTATGGCAATTCTAAGAGTAGAATGTTGGCAGAGTCAGGTGGAGGCTACCTTGTTACATTGAATTCAAATTGTGTACGTGGACTGTGTGTTTCAAATTGTGTACGTGTGGACTGTGTGTTTCAAATTGTGTACGTGGACTGTGTGTTTCAAATTGTGTACGTGGACTGTGTGTTTCAAATTGTGTACGTGGACTGTGTGTTTCAAATTGTGTACGTGGACTGTGTGTTTCAAATTGTGTACGTGGACTGTGTGTTTCAAATTGTGTACGTGGACTGTGTGTTTCAAATTGTTTACATGGACTGTGTGTTTCAAATTGTGTATGTGGACTGTGTGTTTCAAATTGTGTATGTGAACTGTGTGTGTTTCAAATTGTGTACGTGGACTGTGTGTTTCAAATTGTGTACGTGGACTGTGTGTTTCAAATTGTGTACGTGGACTGTGTGTTTCAAATTGTGTACGCGGACTGTGTGTTTCAAATTGTTTACGTGGACTGTGTGTTTCAAATTGTTTACGTGGACTGTGTGTTTCAAATTGTGTACGCGGACTGTGTGTTTCAAATTGTTTACGTGGACTGTGTGTTTCAAATTGTTTACGTGGACTGTGTGTTTCAAATTGTTTGAGTGGGTGTTTACATTTTTAATTTCAAGTCTGTAAATTGTACACTTAATAACAATGGTCCTTGGATGAAATATAAAGTGTTCATGCACCAAAGCGGACAAACTGAATTATTTATTCAATACCACAGCAAGTATGTTAGTCCCAGATTTACCTGTGTACTTTCACATTTCAGGCATGTATTCTAATGAACAATATCCAACAGCTGCGAGTGCAGCTTGAAAAAGTCTTCGAATCAATGGGAGGGGAAAAGGTGAGCACTTCCTGTATATACCTGTACCCTTGCTTCCTGTATATACCTGTACCCTTGTTTCCTGTATATACCTGTACCCTGGCTTCCTGTATATACCTGTACCCTGGCTTCCTGTATATACCTGTACCCTGGCTTCCTGTATATACCTGTACCCTGGCTTCCTGTATATACCTGTACCCTGGCTTCCTATATATATACCTGTACCCTGGCTTCCTGTATATACCTGTACCCTGGCTTCCTGTATATACCTGTACCCTGGCTTCCTATATATATACCTGTACCCTGGCTTCCTGTATATACCTGTACCCTTGCTTCCTGTATATACCTGTACCCTTGTTTCCTGTATATACCTGTACCCTGGCTTCCTGTATATACCTGTACCCTGGCTTCCTGTATATACCTGTACCCTGGCTTCCTGTATATACCTGTACCCTGGCTTCCTGTATATACCTGTACCCTGGCTTCTATATATATACCTGTACCCTGGCTTCCTGTATATACCTGTACCCTTGCTCCCTGTATATACCTGTACCCTGGCTTCCTGTATATACCTGTACCCTGGCTTCCTATATATACCTGTACCCGGGCTTCCTGTATATACGTGTATCTGGGCTTCCTGTATATACCTGTACCCTGGCTTCCTGTATATACCTGTACCCTGGCTTCCTGTATATACCTGTACCCTGGCTTCCTATATATACCTGTACCCTGGCTTCCTGTATATACCTGTACCCGGGCTACCTGTATATACCTGTACCCTGGCTTCCTGTATATACCTGTACCCTTGCTCCCTGTATATACCTGTACCCTTGCTTCCTGTATATACCTGTACCCTGGCTTCCTGTATATACCTGTACCCGGGCTTCCTGTATATACCTGTACCCTTGCTTCCTGTATATACCTGTACCCTGGCTTCCTGTATATACCTGTACCCTGGCTTCCTGTATATACCTGTACCCGGGCTTCCTGTATATACCTGTATCCAGGCTTCCTGTATATACCTGTACCCTGGCTTCCTGTATATACCTGTACCCTGGCTTCCTGTATATACCTGTACCCTTGCTTCCTATATATACCTGTACCCTGGCTTCCTGTATATACCTGTACCCGAGCTACCTGTATATACCTGTACCCTGGCTTCCTGTATATACCTGTACCCTTGCTCCCTGTATATACCTGTACCCTGGCTTCCTGTATATACCTGTACCCTTGCTCCCTGTATATACCTGTACCCTGGCTTCCTGTATATACCTATACCCTTGCTCCCTGTATATACCTGTACCCTGGCTTCCTGTATATACCTGTACCCTGGCTTCCTGTATATACCTGTACCCTTGCTTCCTGTATATACCTGTACCCTGGCTTCCTGTATATACCTGTACCCTGGCTTCCTGTATATACCTGTACCCGGGCTTCCTGTATATACCTGTATCCGGGCTTCCTGTATATACCTGTACCCTGGCTTCCTGTATATACCTGTACCCTGGCTTCCTGTATATACCTGTACCCTTGCTTCCTATATATACCTGTACCCTGGCTTCCTGTATATACCTGTACCCGAGCTACCTGTATATACCTGTACCCTGGCTTCCTGTATATACCTGTACCCTTGCTCCCTGTATATACCTGTACCCTGGCTTCCTGTATATACCTGTACCCTTGCTCCCTGTATATACCTGTACCCTGGCTTCCTGTATATACCTATACCCTTGCTCCCTGTATATACCTGTACCCTGGCTTCCTGTATATACCTGTACCCTGGCTTCCTGTATATACCTGTATCCGGGCTACCTGTATATACCTGTACCCTGGCTTCCTGTATATACCTGTACCCTGGCTTCCTGTATATACCTGTACCCGGGCTTCCTGTATATACCTGTACCCTGGCTTCCTGTATATACCTGTACCCTGGCATCCTGTATATACCTGTACCCTGGCTTCCTGTATATACCTGTACCCGGATCCTGTATATACCTGTCCAAACCCCCCAAACCACCCCCCAAACCACCCCCAAACCACCCAAACCACCCAAACCACCCCCCAAACCACCCCCAAACCCCAAACCACCCACCAAACCACCCAAACCACCCCCCAAACCACCCCCAAACCACCCCCCCCCCAAACCACCCACCAAACCCCTGTATATACCTGACCCTGGCTTCCTGTATATACCTGTACCCTGGCTTCCTGTATATACCTGTACCCTGGCTTCCTGTATATACCTGTACCCTGGCTTCCTGTATATACCTGTACCCTGGCTTCCTGTATATACCTGTACCCTGGCTTCCTGTATATACCTGTACCCGGCTTCCTGTATATACCTGTACCCTGGTCCTGTATATACCTGTACCCTGGCTTCCTGTATATACCTGTACCCTGGCTTCCTGTATATACCTGTACCCTGGCTTCCTGTATATACCTGTACCCTGGCTTCCTGTATATACCTGTACCCTGGCTTCCTGTATATACCTGTACCCGGGCTTCCTGTATATACCTGTACCCTGGCTTCCTGTATATACCTGTACCCTGGCTTCCTGTATATACCTGTATCCGGGCTACCTGTATATACCTGTATCCGGACTCCCTGTATATAACAGTACCCGGGTTTCTCAAACTGACGTTCATTTGGCTACTTTTTGGATTATTTAAAATTGTTTGAAATATGGCCAATTTGTTAATCGGTGCTAAATCTGACATCCCACTGAGTAGAATCCCTGTACTAACATGTATACACTAGTACTCCCAAACCAAATCCCTATGAGCACAACCACTTCAGTTTACCTAAAATTTGGATTGGATTTTTGTTGTAATTTTTGCATTTATAAAGCCATTTCACAATAGATGGTTATTATGCGTTACCGCAAGTCAAGTACTTCATTCTTGTATAAGATTTCAGAGTTATATTATTTACTAGGTCCCTTTAATTAAAAGAAATGTTTGTCCAAAGTTATGCTATACCAGCTATAGTTGTTCCTAAGAGTACAGTCACACCTGTGTTACAGATCACCTTGGAGAGTTATATTATTTACTAGGTCCCTTTAATTAAAAGAAATGTGTGTCCAAAGTTATGCTATACCAGCTATAGTTGTTCCTAAGAGTACAGTCACACCTGTGTTACAGATCACCTTGGAGAGTTATATTATTTACTAGGTCCCTTTAATTAAAAGAAATGTTTATCCAAAGGTATGCTGTACCAGCTATAGTTGTTCCTAAGAGTACAGTCACACCTGTGTTACAGATCACCTTGGAATACAGACCACCGCCCTATAATCCTAACAAGCCATTATCAATGAATGTGAACCGCACAAAGACCACTTCTGTTTATTCAAACTTATTTTAGCTCGATATTGAAACAAGTTTTTACAACATTAGATTAATTACCTTCGGGACCTCATTCGTCATGATAGAGAGAGAAGAGGCAATGTGGATGTAACTGTCCTGCCTAAGTACACCACCACTGTGGTTCTGAGGGGGCTCAAACCCACAACCTCTCGGCTACAAGGCAGACACTGCAACATTACACCACAGAGACTCCACTGTTTTGCATTCCTGTTGGTGGTTGGTTTGTACTGTTGTTTGTAGCATTTATGAAGTTGTATGTTTAACTTGTATATGTTGTTGATTAGTTGTATGTTTAACTTGTATATGTTGCTGATTAGTTAGAAACAAAACAATGATTAGTTATGTTTAACTTGTATATGTTGTTGATTAGTTGTATGTTTAACTTGTATATGTTGTTGATTAGTTGTATGTTTAACTTGTATATGTTGCTGATTAGTTGTATGTTTAACTTGTATATGTTGCTCATTAGTTGTATGTTTAACTTGTATATGTTGCTGATTAGTTAGATAACTTGTATATGTTGTTGATTAGTTGTATGTTTAACTTGTATATGTTGTTGATTAGTTAGATAACTTGTATATGTTGTTGATTAGTTGTATGTTTAACTTGTATATGTTGTTGATTAGTTAGATAACTTGTATATGTTGTTGATTAGTTGTATGTTTAACTTGTATATGTTGTTGATTAGTTGTATGTTTAACTTGTATATGTTGCTGATTAGTTGTATGTTTAACTTGTATATGTTGCTGATTAGTTGTATGTTTAACTTGTATATGTTGCTGATTAGTTAGATAACTTGTATATGTTGTTGATTAGTTGTATGTTTAACTTGTATATGTTGTTGATTAGTTATATAACTTGTATATGTTGTTGATTAGTTATATAACTTGTATATGTTGTTGATTAGTTATATAACTTGTATATGTTGTTGATTAGTTGTATGTTTAACTTGTATATGTTGTTGATTAGTTGTATGTTTAACTTGTATATGTTGCTGATTAGTTGTATAACTTGTATATGTTGCTGATTAGTTGTATGTTTAACTTGTATATGTTGCTGATTAGTTAGATAACTTGTATATGTTGTTGATTAGTTGTATGTTTAACTTGTATATGTTGTTGTTTAGTTGTATGTTTAACTTGTATATGTTGTTGATTAGTTAGATAACTTGTATATGTTGTTGATTAGTTGTATGTTTAACTTGTATATGTTGTTGATTAGTTAGATAACTTGTATATGTTGTTGATTAGTTAGATAACTTGTATATGTTGTTGATTAGTTAGATAACTTGTATATGTTGTTGATTAGTTGTATGTTTAACTTGTATATGTTGCTGATTAGTTAGATAACTTGTATATGTTGTTGATTAGTTGTATGTTTAACTTGTATATGTTGTTGTTTAGTTGTATGTTTAACTTGTATATGTTGTTGATTAGTTAGATAACTTGTATATGTTGTTGATTAGTTGTATGTTTAACTTGTATATGTTGTTGATTAGTTAGATAACTTGTATATGTTGTTGATTAGTTATATAACTTGTATATGTTGTTGATTAGTTAGATAACTTGTATATGTTGTTGATTAGTTGTATGTTTAACTTGTATATGTTGCTGATTAGTTATATAACTTGTATATGTTGCTGATTAGTTGTATGTTTAACTTGTATATGTTGCTGATTAGTTAGATAACTTGTATATGTTGTTGATTAGTTGTATGTTTAACTTGTATATGTTGTTGTTTAGTTGTATGTTTAACTTGTATATGTTGTTGATTAGTTAGATAACTTGTATATGTTGTTGTTTAGTTGTATGTTTAACTTGTATATGTTGTTGATTAGTTATATAACTTGTATATGTTGTTGTTTAGTTGTATGTTTAACTTGTATATGTTGTTGATTAGTTATATAACTTGTATATGTTGCTGATTAGTTGTATGTTTAACTTGTATATGTTGTTGTTTAGTTAGATAACTTGTATATGTTGTTGATTAGTTGTATGTTTAACTTGTATATGTTGTTGTTTAGTTAGATAACTTGTATATGTTGTTGATTAGTTGTATGTTTAACTTGTATATGTTGTTGATTAGTTGTATGTTTAACTTGTATATGTTGTTGTTTAGTTGTATGTTTAACTTGTATATGTTGATGTTTAGTTAGATAACTTGTATATGTTGCTGATTAGTTGTATGTTTAACTTGTATATGTTGTTGATTAGTTGTATGTTTAACTTGTATATGTTGTTGTTTAGTTGTATGTTTAACTTGTATATGTTGCTGATTAGTTAGATAACTTGTATATGTTGCTGATTAGTTAGATAACTTGTATATGTTGCTGATTAGTTAGATAACTTGTATATGTTGTTGATTAGTTGTATGTTTAACTTGTATATGTTGTTGTTTAGTTAGATAACTTGTATATGTTGTTGATTAGTTGTATGTTTAACTTGTATATGTTGTTGATTAGTTGTATGTTTAACTTGTATATGTTGTTGATTAGTTGTATGTTTAACTTGTATATGTTGCTGATTAGTTAGATAACTTGTATATGTTGCTGATTAGTTGTATGTTTAACTTGTATATGTTGTTGATTAGTTGTATGTTTAACTTGTATATGTTGTTGATTAGTTGTATGTTTAACTTGTATATGTTGCTGATTAGTTGTATGTTTAACTTGTATATGTTGCTCATTAGTTGTATGTTTAACTTGTATATGTTGCTCATTAGTTGGACGTAGAAGCAGCGAAGATCTTGAAGGAACTGCAGCAGAAGCTGAATGGCGTCCTGGACGAACTCAGTAACATCTTTGCCAAGTCCCTCGAGCCTCAGATCCAGCAGAGTATGTTAGAGTTAGGGGCCCTCCTGTCCAAGGTGAAGGGCGCGGGTCAGGTGTCGCTGTCCCAGCCGAGCCAGAGAACGACCATACAGCAGGATAGTGATATGGTACTACGACCCCTCATGGATCTTCTCGATGGCAGGTTAGTCTGCATAAACCAACACCCTATATTTGTTCATACAAGTTTATTCCACTACACCTAGCACATCTTCTCACAGAAGAGTATTTCAGTTATGTCCCTTCATTGTTTGTAGTCACTCAGGGATTACTTCCCTTATTCTGTCACATTAAGCAGTTGTTTCAACTGCTGAACCTTGTTCCATCTGTGGGAGTGTACGGAGCCTGTATATCCGAGTAGACATGTGTGTAATGTCCCTTATTTGGAACATTTATTATTTTACATACATCATATATATACCTTGATATACTCGCTCTGTACACTACCATATACTTGGATATACAGGCCAGGCTCTGTACACTACAGAATACTTGGATATACAGGCTCTGTACACTACCGTATACTTGGATATACAGGCTCCATACACTACCATATACTTGGATATACAGGCTACGTACACTACCATATACTTGTATATACATGCTCTGTACACTACCATATACTTGTATATACAGGCTACGTACACTACCATATACTTGTATATACATGCTCTGTACACTACCATATACTTGTATATACAGGCTCTGTACACTACCATATACTTGTATATACATGCTCTGTACACTACCATATACTTGTATATACATGCTCTGTACACTACCGTATACTTGGATATACAGGCCCTGTACACTACCATATACTTGGATATACAGGCTACGTACACTACCATATACTTGTATATACATGCTCTGTACACTACCCTATACTTGTATATACAGGCTACGTACACTACCATATACTTGTATATACATGCTCTGTACACTACCATATACTTGTATATACAGGCTCTGTACACTACCATATACTTGTATATACATGCTCTGTACACTACCATATACTTGTATATACATGCTCCTTACACTACCATATACTTGTATATACATGCTCTGTACACTACCATATACTTGTATATACATGCTCTGTACACTACCATATACTTGTATATACATGCTCTGTACACTACCATATACTTGTATATACATGCTCTGTACACTACCATATACTTGGATATACAGGCTACGTACACTACCATATACTTGTATATACAGGCTATGTACACTCCCATATACTTGGATATACAGGCTATGTACACTACCATATACTTGTATATACATGCTCTGTACACTACCATATACTTGTATATACAGGCTACGTACACTACCATATACATGTATATACATGCTCCTTACACTACCATATACTTGTATATACAGGCTCTGTACACTACCATATACTTGTATATACAGGCTCTGTACACTCCCATATACTTGTATATACAGGCTCTGTACACTACCATATACTTGTATATACAGGCTCTGTACACTACCATATACTTGTATATACAGGCTCTGTACACTAGCATATACTTGGATATACAGGCTATGTACACTACCATATACTTGTATATACATGCTCTGTACACTACCATATACTTGTATATACAGGCTACGTACACTACCATATACTTGTATATACATGCTCTGTACACTACCATATACTTGTATATACATGCTCTGTACACTACCATATACTTGTATATACAGGCTACGTACACTACCATATACATGTATATACATGCTCCTTACACTACCATATACTTGTATATACAGGCTCTGTACACTCCCATATACTTGTATATACACGCTCCATACACTAGCATATACTTGTATATACAGGCTCTGTACACTACCATATACTTGTATATACAGGCTACGTACACTCCCATATACTTGTATATACACGCTCCATACACTAGCATATACTTGTATATACAGGCTCTGTACACTACCATATACTTGTATATACAGGCTACGTACACTACCATATACTTGTATATACAGGCTACGTACACTACCATATACTTGTATATACATGCTCTGTACACTACCATATACTTGTATATACATGCTCTGTACACTAGCATATACTTGTATATACAGGCTACGTACACTAGCATATACTTGTATATACAGGCTACGTACACTACCATATACTTGTATATACAGGCTACGTACACTACCATATACTTGTATATACAGGCTACGTACACTACCATATACTTGTATATACAGGCTACGTACACTACCATATACTTGTATATACAGGCTCTGTACACTACCATATACTTGTATATACACGCTCCATACACTACCATATACTTGTATATACATGCTCTGTACACTAGCATATACTTGTATATACAGGCTACGTACACTACCATATACTTGTATATACATGCTCTGTACACTACCATATACTTGTATATACAGGCTCTGTACACTAGCATATACTTGTATATACAGGCTACGTACACTACCATATACTTGTATATACAGGCTACGTACACTACCATATACTTGTATATACAGGCTACGTACACTACCATATACTTGTATATACAGGCTCTGTGCACTCCCATATACTTGTATATACAGGCTACGTACACTCCCATATACTTGTATATACAGGCTCTGTACACTCCCATATACTTGTATATACACGCTCCATACACTACCATATACTTGTATATACATGCTCTGTACACTAGCATATACTTGTATATACAGGCTACGTACACTACCATATACTTGGATATACAGGCTACGTACACTACCATATATACAGGCTACGTACACTACCATATACTTGTATATACACGCTCCATACACTACCATATACTTGTATATACAGGCTCTGTACACTACCATATACTTGTATATACATGCTCTGTACACTAGCATATACTTGTATATACAGGCTACGTACACTACCATATACTTGTATATACAGGCTACGTACACTACCATATACTTGTATATACAGGCTCTGTACACTCCCATATACTTGTATATACAGGCTACGTACACTACCATATACTTGTATATACATGCTCTGTACACTAGCATATACTTGTATATACAGGCTACGTACACTACCATATACTTGTATATACAGGCTCTGTACACTACCATATACTTGTATATACAGGCTACGTACACTACCATATACTTGTATATACAGGCTACGTACACTACCATATACTTGTATATACAGGCTACGTACACTACCATATACTTGTATATACACGCTCCATACACTACCATATACTTGTATATACAGGCTCTGTACACTACCATATACTTGTATATACATGCTCTGTACACTAGCATATACTTGTATATACAGGCTACGTACACTACCATATACTTGTATATACAGGCTACGTACACTACCATATACTTGTATATACAGGCTCTGTACACTCCCATATACTTGTATATACAGGCTACGTACACTACCATATATTTGTATATACATGCTCTGTACACTACCATATACTTGTATATACAGGCTCTGTACACTACCATATACTTGTATATACAGGCTACGTACACTACCATATACTTGTATATACAGGCTCTGTACACTACCATATACTTGTATATACAGGCTACGTACACTACCATATACTTGTATATACAGGCTACGTACACTACCATATACTTGTATATACAGGCTACGTACACTACCATATACTTGGATATACAGGCCCTGTACACTACCATATACTTGGATATACAGGCCCTGTACACTACCATATACTTGTATATACATGCTCTGTACACTACCATATACTTGTATATACATGCTCTGTACACTAGCATATACTTGTATATACAGGCTACGTACACTACCATATACTTGTATATACAGGCTACGTACACTACCATATACTTGTATATACATGCTCTGTACACTAGCATATACTTGTATATACAGGCTACGTACACTACCATATACTTGTATATACATGCTCTGTACACTACCATATACTTGTATATACAGGCTCTGTACACTCCCATATACTTGTATATACAGGCTACGTACACTACCATATACTTGTATATACAGGCTCTGTACACTAGCATATACTTGTATATACAGGCTACGTACACTACCATATACTTGTATATACAGGCTACGTACACTACCATATACTTGTATATACAGGCTCTGTACACTCCCATATACTTGTATATACATGCTCTGTACACTACCATATACTTGTATATACATGCTCTGTACACTAGCATATACTTGTATATACAGGCTACATACACTACCATATACTTGTATATACATGCTCTGTACACTACCATATACTTGTATATACAGGCTCTGTACACTCCCATATACTTGTATATACAGGCTACGTACACTACCATATACTTGTATATACAGGCTCTGTACACTAGCATATACTTGTATATACAGGCTACGTACACTACCATATACTTGTATATACAGGCTACGTACACTACCATATACTTGTATATACAGGCTCTGTACACTCCCATATACTTGTATATACAGGCTACGTACACTACCATATACTTGTATATACAGGCTCTGTACACTACCATATACTTGTATATACACGCTCCATACACTACCATATACTTGTATATACAGGCTCTGTACACTACCATATACTTGTATATACAGGCTACGTACACTACCATATACTTGTATATACAGGCTCTGTACACTACCATATACTTGTATATACAGGCTCTGTACACTACCATATACTTGGATATACAGGCTCTGTACACTACCATATACTTGTATATACAGGCTCTGTACACTAGCATATACTTGTATATACAGGCTACGTACACTACCATATACTTGTATATACATGCTCCTTACACTACCATATACTTGTATATACAGGCTACGTACACTACCATATACTTGTAT
Organism: Archivesica marissinica; assembly: GCA_014843695.1. Lineage (NCBI taxonomy): Eukaryota > Metazoa > Mollusca > Bivalvia > Venerida > Vesicomyidae > Archivesica > Archivesica marissinica. The sequence continues at coordinate 4,775 of JABXNX010003088.1, read as the reverse complement.
ATACAGGCTACGTACACTACCATATACTTGTATATACACGCTCCATACACTACCATATACTTGTATATACAGGCTCTGTACACTACCATATACTTGTATATACAGGCTACGTACACTACCATATACTTGTATATACAGGCTCTGTACACTACCATATACTTGTATATACACGCTCCATACACTACCATATACTTGTATATACAGGCTCTGTACACTACCATATACTTTTATACATGCTCTGTACACTAGCATATACTTGTATATACAGGCTCTGTACACTACCATATACTTGTATATACAGGCTCGTACACTACCATATACTTGTATATACAGGCTACGTACACTACCATATACTTGTATATACAGGCTACGTACACTACCATATACTTGTATATACAGGCTACGTACACTACCATATACTTGTATATACAGGCTACGTACACTACCATAACTGTATATACAGGCTACGTACACTACCATATACTTGTATATACAGGCTACGTACACTACCATATACTTGTATATACAGGCTACGTACACTACCAACATATACAGGCTACGTACACTACCATATACTTGTATATACATGCTATGTACACTACCATATACTTGTATATACATGCTCTGTACACTACCATATACTTGTATATACAGGCTATGTACACTACCATATACTTGTATATACATGCTCTGTACACTACCATATACTTGTATATACAGGCTACGTACACTACCATATACTTGTATATACAGGCTACGTACACTACCATATACTTGTATATACATGCTCTGTACACTACCATATACTTGTATATACATGCTCTGTACACTACCATATACTTGTATATACATGCTATGTACACTACCATATACTTGTATATACATGCTCTGTACACTACCATATACTTGTATATACAGGCTACGTACACTACCATATACTTGTATTACAGCTCTGTACACTACCATATACTTGTATATACAGGCTACGTACACTACCATATACTTGTATATACATGCTCTGTACACTACCATATACTTGTATATACAGGCTCTGTACACTACCATATACTTGTATATACAAGCTACGTACACTACCATATACTTGTATATACATGCTCTGTACACTACCATATACTTGTATATACATGCTCTGTACACTACCATATACTTGTATATACAGGCTCTGTACACTACCATATACTTGTATATACATGCTCTGTACACTCCCATATACTTGTATATACTATTATTTTCTTATACAGTCAAACCTGTCTATAAAGGCCACCCTCGGGAAAGTAAAAAAGTGGCCTATGTTGGCAGGTGGCCTCGCAATAGAGGGTTAAAATGCATTGAAAATGGCTCGACGAGAGAGAAAAATGGTGGTCTTTAGAGACAGGTTTTTTATATGCGGCCTTTATTCGGAGGTGGCCTTTATATATATATTGCTAAGACGCTGTCATATATAATGCTTTGATAACTTACATATTGTTTCCCTGTCCTCTAGCAAGTCCAACCCACCAAGAGTGACCTAGTCCAACCCACCAAGAGTGACCTTGAATTTTGGCCAAAAATAGTCCTGATTTCAGAAATTATTTGTGCGTCAAAATAAAACTCGAACATGATCATTTCTCAAAGTTATTGCTTTGAAACTTTGTATACACATCCGAGGACTAACATTCTACCCCCACAGTAAGTCCCCGCCCCCAATAGTGACCGTGACCTTGAATTTTAGCCAAAATAGACATGTTATTGCTTTTATTCTTCGCATGCACATACGGGGACTAATTCTCTTCACCCACAGCATGTCCCCACCCCCATGAGTGACATTGAACTTGGAATTTTGGCCTAAAATAGTCATATTTCAGTAATTATTTATGCGTCAAAAGAAAGTCAAATGGTATGGCTTTTAAGCTTTGCATACATATCTGAGGAATAATTCTCTACACCCACAGTAAGTCCCAACCCCACCTTGAATTTTGGCCAACAATAGTTCGATTACAGAAATTATTTATGCGTAAAAAAAAAGGTCAAACATTAACATTTCTCAAAAACAACACATCCGAGGACTAATTCTCTACACCAACAGTTGTCTGCTGATAACATTTATTCCATAAAACCTGGAGAAGAGCGTTGTCACGTCATCTTGCAAATGTGATAAAACATAAGTAATCCGAGTGAGTTAATCTTAAAATGGCTACGACAATGATCTAATTACTGCGCACTATAATTATGTGGACATTTAATTGCTATAAACTCCTTCCTATTAAGTTTTACACTATTTTTTTTACAGCCGGTAGATATAATGAATTTAATGATAACTTCAAACTAAAAGCATTATTACCCTAGTTGTTGTTGTTGTTTTACAGGGTTAGACACTCGCTGTTTCTTTATATTTTGTTGTTAAATTAATCTGATAATGTTAATGTTTACACATACTGTAAGAATGCGTACGATCCGCAGTTCGAGCCCCACTGGAGACGTTACTACCGTGCCCTTAGACAAGGCATTCAATTTCCATGTTGCCTCTTCTCTCCCCCTTTGTCGCGATGGATTCCATCTGGAAAGAGGTCTCGAGAGTGATTAATATAAGTTGTAAGAACTTGTTTCGCAATCGAGCTAAGATAAATTTGTTTACACATACTGTAGATAGCATACACCACTCCCTTCACATGAGAGATATCTAGAGTTTTAAAACGACGTTTAATCATGTTCAGGTTTCTACAATATATTTTTAATCAAGTTAAAAACTTCATATTGAGCAAAACAATGTCAGTAAACTGCACTATATAACATACACAGTTTTGCTTAAAGCATGCACGTACGTGTACAAGGTTGTACTGTGTCTTGTATTAATGCTTTACTAATCAGAAGCTTAACAAAATACTATCTACCGGTATAACACATTCTAAATCTAAATACTATCTACCGGTATAACACATTCTAAATCTACATACTATCTACCGGTATAACACATTCTAAATCTAAATACTATCTACCGGTATAACACATTCTAAATCTAAATACTATCTACCGGTATAACACATTCTAAATCTAAATACTATCTACCGGTATATAACACATTCTAAATCTAAATACTATCTACCGGTATATAACACATTCTAAATCTAAATACTATCTAAATACATCTACCGGTATAACACATTCTAAATCTAAATACTATCTAAATACTAACCGGTATAACACATTCTAAATCTAAATACTATCTACCCGGTATAACACATTCTAAATCTAAATACTATCTACCGGTATAACACATTCTAAATCTAAATACTATCTACCGGTATAACACATTCTAAATCTAAATACTATCTACCGGTATAACACATTCTAAATCTAAATACTATCTAAATACTATCTACCGGTATAACACATTCTAAATCTAAATACTATCTACCGGTATAACACATTCTAAATCTAAATACTATCTAAATACTATCTACCGGTATAACACATTCTAAATCTAAATACTATCTACCGGTATAACACATTCTAAATCTAAATACTATCTACCGGTATAACACATTCTAAATCTAAATACTATCTAAATACTATCTACCGGTATAACACATTCTAAATCTAAATACAACAACAACAACAACAATATTTATTCAACATTAAGCAAAATTACAGTGCTTCTAGTCTATTATAAATAGGTATATAAATATAACTTGTAATGTAATGACAACATGAAACATGAGTCCACAGTGAAGATTATCATAATTATCTTAAAGAGAAGCTTAATTTGTTTTAGTATTCATTAGTATTATAGTTCAAGGAATATTATTGATTTGATCTAACTCTTTTCGGACTTTACTGGCAAAATATATGTATTTTGATAAGTTTGAGATTTCCTTTTTATTTCTTGACATCATAAGTTTATCAAATTTATTTAAAGTTGGCCAACTGCAATAATACGGCTTTATGTATTTTTTTCGTATATCGGTGTACACTGTGCATATTAAGAGAAAGTGATACTCATTTTCGATTGTTCTTAAGTTACAAAATTTGCATATTCTCTCATTTCGTGGTACATTAAGATACCTTCCTCTTTCAATTTCTAAATTATGTGATGAAAGTCTAAATCTGCTCAGGGCTATACTAAATTTTTTGTCCATACTATTATCAAGGTGTGTTTCTAAATTAAATGTATGTTTGAATCTACAGTATGTTGATAGTCTCCTTGAGTTGTTTATGTCTGCGTACCAAGTTTGGTGATATTGGTCAAAGATTCTTTGTTTTATAATATGCAGTTTAATTTCATAAGTTTGTTGGTGAAGCCATAAATTAGACATTCCCAGATTTTCCAAAATCGATTTTATTTGGTATGCCCAATTAGAACCATTATACGTCACATTATTATTCGCATCATATAAATACATCTACCGGTATAACACATTCTAAATCTAAATACTATCTACCGGTATAACACATTCTAAATCTAAATACTATCTAAATACTATCTACCGGTATAACACATTCTAAATCTAAATACTATCTACCGGTATAACACATTCTAAATCTAAATACTATCTACCGGTATAACACATTCTAAATCTAAATACTATCTACCGGTATAACACATTCTAAATCTAAATACTATCTACCGGTATAACACATTCTAAATCTAAATACTATCTACCGGTATAACACATTCTAAATCTAAATACTATCTAAATACTATCTACCGGTATAACACATTCTAAATCTAAATACTATCTACCGGTATAACACATTCTAAATCTAAATACTATCTA
>JABXNX010003077.1:0-38062 GCA_014843695.1 Archivesica marissinica | reverse complement strand
TAGCCCCAGTATCACAGGTTATTGTATTTCGAGGTGTGGTAGCCCTAGTATTACAGGTTATTGTATTTTGGGGTGTGGTAGCCCCAGTATTACAGGTTATTGTATTTCAGGGTGTGGTAGCCGCTGTATTACAGGTTATTGTATTTTGGGGTGTAGTAGCCCCAGTAGTACAGATTATTGTATTTCGGGGTGTGGTAGCCCCAGTATTGCATGTTCTTTTATTTTGGTGTGTGGTAGCCCCAGTATTACAGGTTATTGTATTTCGGGGTATGGTAGGCCCAGTTTTACATGTTATTGTATTTTGGAGTGTGGTAGGCCCAGTATTACAGGTTATTGTATTTCGGGGTGTAGTAGCCCCGTTATCACAGGTTATTGTATTTTGGGGTGTGGTATCTCTAGTATTAAGTTTATTGTATTTTGGGGTGTGGTAGCCCAGTATTACAGGTTATTGTTTTTCGGGGTGTGGTAGCCACAGTATCACAAGTTATTGTATTTTGGGGTGTGGTAGCCCCAGTTTCTGGTTATTGTATTTTTGGGTGTAGTAGCCCCAGTAGTACAGGTTATTGTATTTTGGGGTGTGGTAGACCCGTGTCGGGTTATTGTATTTTGGGGTGTTGCAGCCCAGTAGTACAGGTTATTGTATTTATGGGTGTGGTAGCCAGTTTAGGTTTGTTTGGGTGGGGGTGTAAGGTTATTGTATTGGGTGGAACCCCGTATCACAGGTTATTGTATGTTGGGGTGTGGTAGCCCCAGTTTTACAGGTTATTGTATTGGGTGGACCCCAGTATTACAGGTAATTGTACTGGGTGGACCTCGGTATCACAGGTTATTGTATTGGGTGGACCCCGGTATTACAGGTTATTGTACTGGGTGGACCCCGTTATCACCGTTTATTGTACTGGATTGCCCCAGTATCACAGGTTATTATATTTGGGTGGACCCCAGTATCACAGGTTATTGTATTGGCTGAACCCCAGTATCACAGGTTATTGTACTGGGTGGACCCTGGTATCACAGGTTATTGTATTGGGTGGACCTCGGTATTACAGGTTATTGTACTGGGTGGACCCCGGTATCACAGTTCATTGTACTGGATTGACCCCAGTATCACAGGTTATTATATTGGGTGGCCCCCAGTATCACAGGTTATTGTACTGGGTGGACCCCAGTAATACAGGTTATTATATTGGGTGGACCCCAGTAATACAGGTTATAGTATTTCGGGGTGTGGTAACCACAGTATTACAGGTTATTGTATTTTGGGGTGTGGTAGCCCTAGTATTACAGGTTATTGTATTTCGGGGTGTGGTAGCCCCAGTATCAAAAGTTATTGTATTTTGGGGTGTGGTAGCCCCAGTATTACAGGTTATTGTAATTCGGGGTGTGGTAGCCGCTGTATTACAGGTTATTGTATGTTGGGGTGTAGTAGCCCCAGTAGTGCAGGTAATTGTATTTCGGGGTGTGGTAGCCGCTGTATTACAGGTTATTGTATTTTGGGGTGTAGTAGCCCCAGTTTTACAGTTTATTGTATTTCGGGGTGTGGTAGCCCCAGTATCACAGGTTATTGTATTGGGTGTACCACAGTAGTACAGGTTATTTTATTTTGGGGTGTGGTAGCCCCAGTATTACAGTTTATTGTAATTTGGGGTGTGGTAGCCCCAGTATTACAGGTTATTGTACTGGGTGGACCCCGGTATCACAGGTTATTGTATTGGGTGAACCCCGGTATTACAGGTTATTGTACTGGGTGGACCCTGGTATCACAGTTTATTATACTGGATTGACCCCAGTATCACAGGTTATTGTATTGGGTGGACCACAGTATTACAGGTTATTGTATTTTGGGGTGTGGTAGTCCCAGTAGTACAGGTTATTGTATTTCGGGGTGTGGTAGCCCCAGTATTACAGATTATTGTATTTTGGGGTGTGGTAGCCCCAGTATTACAGGTTATTGAATTTATCGGTGTGGTAGCCCCAGTATCACAGGTTATTGTATTGGGGTACCCCAGTAGTACAGGTTATTGTATGTTGGGGTGTGGTAGCCGCTGTATTACAGGTTATTGTATTTTGGGGTGTAGTAGCCCCAGTAGTACAGATTATTGTATTTCGGGGTGTGGTAGCCCCAGTATTGCATGTTCTTTTATTTTGGTGTGTGGTAGCCCCAGTATTAAAGGTTATTGTATTTCGGGGTATGGTAGCCCCAGTATTACATGTTATTGTATTTTGGAGTGTGGTAGCCCCAGTATTACAGGTTATTGTATTTCGGGGTGTAGTAGACCCAGTATCACAGGTTATTGTATTTTGGGGTGTGGTAGCCCTAGTATTACAGGTTATTGTATTTTGGGGTGTGGTAGCCCCAGTATTACAGGTTATTGTATTTCGGGGTGTGGTAGCCACAGTATCACAAGTTATTCTATTTTGGGGTGTGGTAGCCCCAGTATTACAGGTTATTGTATTTTTGGGTGTAGTAGCCCCAGTAGTACAGGTTATTGTATTTTGGGGTGTGGTAGCCCCAGTAGTACAGGTTATTGTATTTTGGGGTGTGGTAGCCCCAGTAGTACAGGTTATTGTATTTCGGGGTGTGGTAGCCCCAGTATTACAGGTTATCGTATTGGGTGGACCGCGGTAGTAAAGGTTATTGTATTGGGTGGAACCCCGTATCACAGGTTATTGTATGTTGGGGTGTGGTAGCCCCAGTTTTACAGGTTATTGTATTGGGTGGACCCCAGTATTACAGGTAATTGTACTGGGTGGACCTCGGTATCACAGGTTATTGTATTGGGTGGACCCCGGTATTACAGGTTATTGTACTGGGTGGACCACGGTATCACCGTTTATTGTACTGGATTGACCCCAGTATCACAGGTTATTATATTGGGTGGACCCCAGTATCACAGGTTATTGTACTGGGTGGACCCCAGTAATACAGGTTATTATATTGGGTGGACCCCAGTAATACAGGTTATAGTATTTCGGGGTGTGGTAACCACAGTATTACAGGTTATTGTATTTTGGGGTGTTGTAGCCCCAGTATTACAGGTTATTGTATTTCGGGGTGTGGTAGTCCCAGTATTATAGGTTATTGTATTTCGGGATGTGGTCGCCCCAATATTACAGGTTATTGTATTTCGGGGTGTGGTAGCCCCAGTATTACAGGTTATTGTATTATTGGGTGTGGTAGCCCCAGTATCACAGGTTATTGTATGTTTGGGTGTGGTAGCCCCAGTATTACAGGTTATTGTATTTTTGTGTATGGTAGCCACAGTATTACAGGTTATTGTATTTTGGGGTGTGGTAGCCCCAGTATTACAGGTTATGGTATTTTGGGGTGTGGTAGCTCCAGTATTACAGGTTATTGTATTTTGGGGTGTGGTAGCCCCAGTATTACAGGTTATTGAATTTTTGGGTGTGGTAGCCCCATTATCACAGGTTATTGTATTGGGGTACCCCAGTATTACAGGTTATTGTATTTTGGGGTGTTGTAGCCCCAGTATCACAGGTTATTGTATTTTGGGTGTGGTAGCCCCAGTATTACAGGATATTGTATTTTTGGGTATGGTAGCCCCAGTATTACAGGTTATTGTATTTTGGGGTGTTGTAGCTCCAGTATTACAGGTTATGGTATGTTGGGGTGTGGTAGCTCCAGTATTACAGGTTATTGTATTTTGTGGTATGGTAGCCCCAGTATTACAGGTTATTGTATGTTGGGGTGTGGTAGCTCCAGTATTACAGGTTATTGTATTATTGGGTGTCGTAGCCCCAGTATCACAGGTTATTGTATGCTTGGGTGTGGTAGCCCCAGTATTACAGGTTATTGTATTTTGGGGTGTGGTAGCCCCAGTATTACAGGCTATTGTATTTTTGGGTATGGTAGCCCCAGTATCACAGGTTATTGTATTGGGGTACCCCAGTATTACAGGTTATTGTATTTTGTGGTGTGGTAGCCCCAGTATTACAGGTTATTGTATGTTGGGGTGTGGTAGCTCCAGTATTACAGGTTATTGTATTATTGGGTGTCGTAGCCCCAGTATCACAGGTTATTGTATGCTTGGGTGTGGTAGCCCCAGTATTACAGGTTATTGTATTTTGGGGTGTGGTAGCCCCAGTATTACAGGCTATTGTATTTTTGGGTATGGTAGCCCCAGTATCACAGGTTATTGTATTGGGGTACCCCAGTATTACAGGTTATTGTATTTTGGGGTGTGGTAGCCACATTATTACAGGTTATTGTATTTTGGGGTGTGGTAGCCCCAGTATTACAGGTTATTGTATTTCGGGGTGTAGTAGCCCCAGTATTGCATGTTATTGTATTTTGGGTGTGGTAGCCCCAGTATTGCATGTTATTGTATTTTGGGGTGTGGTAGCCCCAGTATTACATGTTATTGTATTTTGGAGTGTGGTAGCCCCAGTATTACAGGTTATTGTATTTCGGGGTGTGGTAGCCCCAGTATCACAGGTTATTGTATTTTGGGGTGTAGTAGCCCTAGTATTACAGGTTATTGTATTTTGGGGTGTGGTAGCCCCAGTATTACAGGTTATTGTATTTCGGGGTGTGGTAGCCCCAGTATCACAAGTTATTGTATTTTGGGGTGTGGTAGCCCCAGTATTAAAGGTTATTGTATTTTTGGGTGTGGTAGCCTCAGTAGTACAGGTTATTGTATTTTGGGGTGTGGTAGCCCCAGTAGTACAGGTTATTGTATTTTGGGGTGTGGTAGCCCCAGTGTTACAGGCTATTGTATTTCGGGGTGTGGTAGCCACAGTATTACAGGTTATTGTATTTTGGGGTGTGGTATTCCCAGTATTACAGGTTATTGTATTTTGGGGTGTGGTAGCCCTAGTATTACAGGTTATTGTATTTTGAGGTGTGGTAGCCCCAGTATTACAGGTTATTGTATTTCGGGTTGTGGTAGCCCCAGTATCACAAGTTATTGTATGTTGGGGTGTGGTAGCCCCAGCATTACAGGTTATTGTATTTTGAGGTGTGGTAGCCCCAGTATTACAGGTTATTGTAATTCGGGGTGTGGTAGCCGCTGTATTACAGGTTATTGTATTTTGGGGTGTAGTAGCCCCAGTAGTACAGGTTATTGTATTTCGAGGTGTAGTAGCCGCTGTATTACAGGTTATTGTATTTTGGGGTGTAGTAGCCCCAGTTTTACAGGTTATTGTATTTCGGGGTGTGGTAGCCCCAGTATCACAGGTTATTGTATTGGGTGTACCCCAGTAGTACAGGTTATTTTATTTTGGGGTGTGGTAGCCCCAGTATTACAGTTTATTGTAATTTTGGGTGTGGTAGCCCCAGTATTACAGGTTATTGTATTTCGGGGTGTAGTAGCCCCAGTAGTACAGGTTATTGTATTTCGGGGTGTGGTAGCCGCTGTATTACAGGTTATTGTATTTTGGGGTGTAGTAGCCCCAGTGTTACAGGTTATTGTATTTCGGGGTGTGGTAGCCCCAATATTACAGGTTATTGTATTTTGGGGTGTGGTAGCCCTAGTATTACAGGTTATTGTATTTTGGGGTGTGGTAGCCCCAGTATTACAGGTTATTGTATTTTGGGGTGTGGTAGCCCTAGTATTACAGGTTATTGTATTTCGGGGTGTAGTAGCCCCAGTATCATAAGTTATTGTATTTTGGGGTGTGGTAGCCCCAGTATTACAGGTTATTGTAATTCGGGGTGTGGTAGCCGCTGTATTACAGGTTATTGTATTTTGGGGTGTAGTAGCCCCAGTAGTACAGGTTATTGTATTTCGGGGTGTGGTAGCCCCAGTATCACAGGTTATTGTATTGGGTGTACCCCAGTAGTACAGGTTATTTTATTTTGGGGTGTGGTAGCCCCAGTATTACAGTTTATTGTAATTTGGGGTGTGGTAGCCCCAGTATTACTGGTTATTTTATTTTAGGGTGTGGTAGCCCCAGTATTACAGGTTATTGTATTTTGGGGTGTGGTAGCCCCAGTATTACAGTTTATTATATTTCGGGGTGTGGTAGCCCCAGTATTGCAGGTTATTGTATTTTTGGGTGTGGTAGCCCCAGTATTACAGGTTTTTGTATTTTGGGGTGTGGTAGCCCCAGTATTACAGGTTATTGTATTGTGGGGTGTGGTAGCCCCAGTATTACAGGTTACTGTATTTTTGGGTGTGGTAGCCCCAGTATTACAGGTTATTGTATTTTTGGGTGTGGTAGCCCCAGTATTACAGGTTATTGTATGTTTGGGTGTAGTAGCCCCAGTATTACAGGTTATTGTATTTTGGGTGTGGTAGCCTCAGTATTACAGGTTATTGTATTGTTGCGTATGGTAGCCCCAGTATTACAGGTTATTGTATTTTTGGGTGGGGTAGCCCCAGTATTACAGGTTATTGTATTTTGGGGTGTCGTAGCCCCAGTATTACAGGTTATTGTATTATTGGGTGTGGTAGCCCCAGTATTACAGGTTATTGTATTTTTGGGTGTGGTAGCCACAGTATTACAGGTTATTGTATTTTTGGGTATGGTAGCCCCAGTATTACAGGTTATTGTATTTTTGGGTGTGGTAGCCCCGGTATTACAGGTTATTGTATTTTGGGGTGTCGTAGCCCCAGTATTACAGGTTATTGTATTATTGGGTGTGGTAGCCCCAGTATTACAGGTTATTGTATTTTTGGGTGTGATAGCCCCAGTATTACAGGTTATTGTATTTTAGGGTATGGTAGCCCCAGTATTACAGGTTATTTTATTAGGTGTATCCCAGTAATACAGGTTATTGTATTGGGTGGACCCCAGTAATACAGGTTATTGTATTGGGTGGACCCCAGTATTGCAGGTTATTGTATTTTTGGGTGTTGTAGCCCCAGTATTACAGGTTATTGTATTTTAGGGTATGGTAGCCCCAGTTTTACAGGTTATTGTATTAGGTGTATCCCAGTATCACAGGTTATTGTATTGGGTGTACCCCAATAGTACAGGTTATTGTATTTTGGGGTGTGGTAGCCCCAGTATTACAGGTTATTGTAATTTGGGGTGTGGTAGCCCCAGTATTACAGGTTATTGTATTTTGGGGTTGGTAGCCCAAGTATTACAGGTTATTGTATTTTGGGGTGTGGTAGCCACAGTATTACAGGTTATTGTATTGTGGGGTGTGGTAGCCCCAGTATTACAGGTTATTGTATGTTTGGGTGTGGTAGCCCCAGTATTACAGGTTATTGTATGTTTGGGTGTGGTAGCCCCAGTATTTCAGGTTATTGTATTTTGGGGTGTGGTAGCCCCAGTATTACAGGTTATTGTATTTTTGGGTATGGTAGCCCCAGTATTACAGGTTATTATATTTCGGGGTGTGGTAGCCCCAGTATCACAGGTTATTGTATTTTGGGGTGTGGTAGCCCCAGTATTACAGGTTATTGTATTTCGGGGTGTAGTAGCCCCAGTATCACAAGATATTGTATTTTGTGGTGTGGTAGCCCCAGTATTACAGGTTATTGTATTTTTGGGTGTGGTAGCCCCAGTAGTACATGTTATTGTATTTTGGGGTGTGGTAGCCCCAGTAGTACAGGTTATAGTATTTTGGGGTGTAGTAGCCCCAGTAGTACAGGTTATTGTATTTCGGTGTGTGGTAGCCACAGTAGTACAGGTTATTGTACTGGGTGGACCCCAGTATTACAGGTTATTGTACTGGGTGGACCCCGGTATCACAGGTTATTGTATTGGGTGGACCCCAGTATTACAGGTTATCGTATTGGGTGGACCCCGGTAGTACAGGTTATTTTATTGGGTGGAACACCGTATCACAGGTTATTGTATGTTGGGGTGTGGTAGCCCCAGTTTTACAGGTTATTGTATTGGGTGGACCCCAGTATTACAGGTTATTTTACTGGGTGGACCCCGGTATCACAGGTTATTGTAATGTGTGAACCCCGGTATTACAGGTTATTGTACTGGGTGGACCTCGGTATCACAGTTTATTTTACTGGATTTACCCCAGTATCACAGGTTATTATATTGGGTGGACCCCAGTATCACAGGTTATTGTATTGGGTGAACCCCAGTATCACAGGTTATTGTACTGTGTTGACCCCAGTAATACAGGTTATTATTTTGGCTGGACCCCAGTAATACAGGTTATAATATTTCGGGGTGTGGTAACCCCAGTATTACAGGTTATTGTATTTTGGGGTGTGGTAGCCCCAGTATTACAGTTTATTTTATTTTGGGGTGTGGTAGCCCCAGTATTACAGGTTATTGTATGTTTGGGTGTGGTAGCCCCAGTATTACAGGTTATTGTATTTTGGGGTGTGGTAGCCCCAGTATTACAGGTTATTGTATTTTGGGGTATGGTAGCCCCAGTATTACAGGTTATTATATTTCGGGGTGTGGTAGCCCCAGTATCACAGGTTATTGTATTTTGGGGTGTGGTAGCCCCAGTATTACAGGTTATTGTATTTCGGGGTGTAGTAGCCCCAGTATCACAAGATATTGTATTTTGTGGTGTGGTAGCACCAGTAGTACAGGTTATTGTATTTTGGGGTGTGGTAGCCCCAGTATTACAGGTTATTGTATTTTGGGGTGTGGTAGCCCCAGTAGTACAGGTTATAGTATTTTGGTGTGTAGTAGCCCCAGTAGTACAGGTTATTGTATTTCGGTGTGTGGTAGCCACAGTAGTACAGGTTATTGTACTGGGTGGACCCCAGTATTACAGGTTATTGTACTGGGTGGACCCCGGTATCACAGGTTATTGTATTGGGTGGACCCCAGTATTACAGGTTATCGTATTGGGTGGACCCCGGTAGTACAGGTTATTATATTGGGTGGAACACCGTATCACAGGTTATTGTATGTTGGGGTGTGGTAGCCCCAGTTTTACAGGTTATTGTATTGGGTGGACCCCAGTATTACAGGTTATTTTACTGGGTGGACCCCGGTATCACAGGATATTGTAATGGGTGAACCCCGATATTACAGGTTATTGTACTGGGTGGACCCCGGTATCACAGTTTATTGTACTGGATTTACCCCAGTATCACAGGTTATTATATTGGGTGGACCCCAGTATCACAGGTTATTGTATTGGGTGAACCCCAGTATCACAGGTTATTGTACTGGGTTGACCCCAGTAATACAGGTTATTATATTGGCTGGACCCCAGTAATACAGGTTATAATATTTCGGGGTGTGGTAACCCCAGTATTACAGGTTATTGTATTTTGGGGTGTGGTAGCCCCTGTATTACAGTTTATTTTATTTTGGGGTGTGGTAGCCCCAGTATTACAGGTTATTGTATTTCGGGGTGTGGTCGCCCCAATATTACAGGTTATTGTATTATTGGGTGTGGTAGCCCCAGTATTACAGGTTAATCTAAGGGGTTGACCCTAGTGTCACAGGTTATTGTATTGGGTGGACCCCAGTATTACAGGTTATGTTATTAGGTGGACCCCAGTAATACAGGTTATTGTATGTTGGGGTGTTGTAACCCCAGTATTACAGGTTATTGTATTTCGGGGTGTGGTAGCCCCAGTAGTACAGGTTATAGTAGTTTGGGGTGTGGTAGCCCCAGTAGTACAGGTTATTGTATTTCGGGGTGTCGTAGCCCCAGTAGTACAGGTTATTGTACTGGGTGGACCCCGGTATCACAGATTATTGTATTGGGTGGACCCCAATATTACAGGTTATCGTATTGGGTGGACCCCGGTAGTACTGGTTATTGTATTGGGTGGAACCCCGTATCACAGGTTATTGTATGTTGGGGTGTGGTAGCCCCAGTTTTACAGTTTATTGTATTGGGTGGACCCCAGTATTACAGGTTATTGTACTGGGTGGACCCCGGTATCACAGGTTATTGTATTGGGTGAACCCCGGTATTAAAGGTTATTGTACTGGGTGGACCCCGGTATCACAGTTTATTGTACTGGATTGACCCCAGTATCACAGGTTATTATATTGGGTGGACCCCAGTATCACAGGTATTTGTATTGGGTGAACCACAGTATCACAGGTTATTGTACTGGGTGGACCCCAGTAATATATGTTATTATATTGGGTGGACCCCAGTAATACAGGTTATAGTATTTCGGGGTGTGGTAACCTCAGTATTACAGGTTATTGTATTTTGGGGGATGGTAGCCCCAGTATTACAGTTTATTGTATTTCGGGGTGTGGTAGCCCCAGTATTACAGGTTATTGTATTTTTGGGTGTGGTAGCCCCAGTATTACAGGTTATTGTATTTTGGGGTGTGGTAGCCCCAGTATTACAGGTTATTGTATTGTGGGGTGTGGTAGCCCCAGTATTACAGTTTATTGTATTTTTGGGTGTGGTAGCAGCAGTATTACAGGTTATTGTATTTTTGGGTGTGGTAGCCCCAGTATTAAAGGTTATTGTATTTTGGGGAGTCGTAGCCCCAGTATTACAGGTTATTGTATTATTGGGTGTGGTAGCCCCAGTATTACAGGTTATTATATTTTTGGGTGTGGTAGCCCCAGTATTACAGGTTATTGTATATTTGGGTATAGTAGCCCCAGTATTACAGGTTATTGTATGTTTGGGTGTGGTAGTCCCGGTTTTACAAGTTATTGTATTTTGGGGTGTCGTAGCTCCAGTATTACAGGTTATTGTATTATTGGGTGTGGTAGCCCCAGTATTACAGGTTATTGTATTTTTGGATGTGGTAGCCCCAGTATTACAGGTTATTGTATTTTAGGGTATGGTAGCCCCAGTATCACAGGTTATTTTATTAGGTGTATCCCAGTAATACAGGTTATTTTATTGGGTGGACCCCAGTAATACAGGTTATTTTATTGGGTGGACCCCAGTATTGCAGGTTATTGTATTTTTGGGTGTTGTAGCCCCAGTATTACAGGTTATTGTATTAGGTGTATCCCAGTATCACAGGTTATTGTATTGGGTGTACCCCAGTAGTACAGGTTATTGTATTTTGGGGTGCGGTAGCCCCAGTATTACAGGTTATTGTAATGTGGGGTGTAGTAGCCCCAGTATTACAGGTTATTGTATTTTGGGGTTGGTAGCCCAAGTATTACAGGTTATTGTATTTTGGGGTGTGGTAGCCACAGTATTACAAGTTATTGTATTGTGGGGTGTGGTAGCCCCAGTAGTACAGGTTATTGTATATTTGGGTGTGGTAGCCCCAGTATTACAGGTTATAATATTTTTGGGTGTGGTAGCCCCAGTATTACAGGTTATTGTATGTTTAGGTGTGGTAGCCCCAGTATTACAGGTTATAGTATTTTGGGGTGTGGTAGCCCCAGTATTACAGGTTATTGTATTGTTGGGTATGGTAGCCCCAGTATTACAGGTTATTGTATTTTGGGGTGTGGTACCCCCAGTATCACAGGTTATTGTATTTTGGGGTGTGGTAGCCCTAGTATTATAGGTTATTGTATTTTGGGGTGTGGTAGCCCCAGTAGTACAGGTTATAGTATTTTGGGGTGTGGTAGCCCCAGTAGTACAGGTTATTGTATTTCGGGGTGTGGTAGCCCCAGTAGTACAGGTTATTGTACTGGGTGGACCCCAGTATTACAGGTTATTGTACTGGGTGGACCCCGGTATCACAGGTTATTGTATTGGGTGGACCCCAGTATTACAGGTTATCGTATTGGGTGGACCCCGGTAGTACAGGTTATTTTATTGGGTGGAACACCGTATCACAGGTTATTGTATGTTGGGGTGTGGTAGCCCCAGTTTTACAGGTTATTGTATTGGGTTGACCCCAGTATTACAGGTTATTGTACTGGGTGGACCCCGGTATCACAGGTTATTGTATTTTTGGATGTGGTAGCCCCAGTATTACAGGTTATTGTATATTAGAGTATTGTAGCCCCAGTATTACAAGTTATTGTATTAGGTGTATCCCTGTAATATAGGTTATTGTATTTTGGGGTATGGTAGCCCCAGTATTACAGGTTATTGTATTTTGGGGTGTGGTACCCCCAGTATCACAGGTTATTGTATTTTGGGGTGTGGTAGCCCTAGTATTACAGGTTATTGTATTTTGGGGTGTGGTAGCCCCAGTAGTACAGGTTATAGTATTTTGGGGTGTGGTAGCCCCAGTAGTACAGGTTATTGTATTTCGGGGTGTGGTAGCCCCAGTAGTACAGGTTATTGTAC
The DNA here is from genome assembly GCA_014843695.1 of Archivesica marissinica. Lineage (NCBI taxonomy): Eukaryota > Metazoa > Mollusca > Bivalvia > Venerida > Vesicomyidae > Archivesica > Archivesica marissinica. The sequence continues at coordinate 25,974 of JABXNX010003077.1, read as the reverse complement.
TGGGTGGACCCCAGTATTACAGGTTATTGTACTGGGTGGACCCCGGTATCACAGGTTATTGTATTGGGTGGACCCCAGTATTACAGGTTATCGTATTGGGTGGACCCCGGTAGTACAGGTTATTTTATTGGGTGGAACACCGTATCACAGGTTATTGTATGTTGGGGTGTGGTAGCCCCAGGTTTACAGGTTATTGTATTGGGTTGACCCCAGTATTACAGGTTATTGTACTGGGTGGACCCCGGTATCACAGGTTATTGTATTTTTGGATGTGGTAGCCCCAGTATTACAGGTTATTGTATATTAGAGTATTGTAGCCCCAGTATTACAAGTTATTGTATTAGGTGTATCCCTGTAATATAGGTTATTGTATTTTGGGGTATGGTAGCCCCAGTATTACAGGTTATTGTATGTTGGGGTGTGGTAGCCCCAGTATTACAGGCTATTGTATTTTTGGGTATGGTAGCCCCAGTATTACAGGTTATTGTATTTTGGGGTGTGGTAGCGCCAGTATTACAGGTTATTGTAATGGGTGGACCCCAGTATTACAGGTTATTGTATTTTGGGGTGTGGTAGCCCCAGTATTACAGGTTATTGTATTTTGGGGTGTGGTAGCTCCAGTATTACAGGTTATTGTATTTTTGGGTGTGGTAGCCCCAGTATCACAGGTTATTGTATTGGGTTACCCCAGTAGTACATGTTATTGTATTTTGGGGTGTGGTAGCCCCATTATTGCAGGTTATTGTATTTTGGGGTGTGGTAGCCCCAGTATTACAGGTTATTGTATTTTGGGGTGTGGTAGCCCCAGTATTACAGGTTATTGTATTTTGGGGTGTGGTAGCCCCAGTATTACAGGTTATTGTATTTTTGGTTGTGGTAGCCCCAGTATCACAGGTTATTGTATGTTGGGGTGTGGTAGCCTCAGTATTACAGGTTATTGTATTGTGGGATGTGGTAGCCCCAGTATTACAGGTTATTATATTTTTGGGTGTGGTAGCCCCAGTATTACAGGTTATTGTATTTTTGGGTGTGGTAGCCCCAGTATTACAGGTTATTGTATTTTGGTGTGTTGTAGCCCCAGTATTACAAGTTATTGTATTATTTGGTGTGGTAGCCCCAGTATTACAGGTTATTGTATTTTTGGGTGTGGTAGCCCCAGTATTACAGGTTATTGTATTTGTGGGTGTGGTAGCCCCGTTATTACAGGTTATTGTAGTTTGGGGTGTCGTAGCCCCAGTATTACAGGTTATTGTTTTATTGGGTGTGGTAGCCCCAGTATTACAGGTTATTGTATTTTTGGGTGTGGTAGCCCCAGTATTACAGGTTATTGTATTAGGTGTATCACAGTAATACAGGTTATTGTATTGGGTAGACCACATTAATACAGGTTATTGTATTGGGTGGACCCCAGTATTGCAGGTTATTGTATTTTTGGGTGTGGTAGCCCCAGTATTACAGGTTATTGTATTTTAGGGTATGGTAGCACCAGTATTACAGGTTATTGTATATTTGGGTGTGGTAGCCCCAGTATTACAGGTTATAGTATTTTTGGGTGTGGTAGCCCCAGTATTACAGGTTATTGTATGTTTAGGTGTGGTAGCCCCAGTATTACAGGTTATAGTATTTTGGGGTGTGGTAGCCCCAGTATTACAGGTTATTGTATTGTTGGGTATGGTAGCCCCAGTATTACAGGTTATTGTATTTTGGGGTGTGGTACCCCCAGTATCACAGGTTATTGTATTTTGGGGTGTGGTAGCCCTAGTATTACAGGTTATTGTATTTTGGGGTGTGGTAGCCCCAGTAGTACAGGTTATAGTATTTTGGGGTGTGGTAGCCCCAGTAGTACAGGTTATTGTATTTCGGGGTGTGGTAGCCCCAGTAGTACAGGTTATTGTACTGGGTGGACCCAGTATTACAGGTTATTGTACTGGGTGGACCCCGGTATCACAGGTTATTGTATTGGGTGGACCCCAGTATTACAGGTTATCGTATTGGGTGGACCCCGGTAGTACAGGTTATTTTATTGGGTGGAACACCGTATCACAGGTTATTGTATGTTGGGGTGTGGTAGCCCCAGTTTTACAGGTTATTGTATTGGGTTGACCCCAGTATTACAGGTTATTGTACTGGGTGGACCCCGGTATCACAGGTTATTGTATTTTTGGATGTGGTAGCCCCAGTATTACAGGTTATTGTATATTAGAGTATTGTAGCCCCAGTATTACAAGTTATTGTATTAGGTGTATCCCTGTAATATAGGTTATTGTATTTTGGGGTATGGTAGCCCCAGTATTACAGGTTATTGTATTTTGGGGTGTGGTACCCCCAGTATCACAGGTTATTGTATTTTGGGGTGTGGTAGCCCTAGTATTACAGGTTATTGTATTTTGGGGTGTGGTAGCCCCAGTAGTACAGGTTATAGTATTTTGGGGTGTGGTAGCCCCAGTAGTACAGGTTATTGTATTTCGGGGTGTGGTAGCCCCAGTAGTACAGGTTATTGTACTGGGTGGACCCCAGTATTACAGGTTATTGTACTGGGTGGACCCCGGTATCACAGGTTATTGTATTGGGTGGACCCCAGTATTACAGGTTATCGTATTGGGTGGACCCCGGTAGTACAGGTTATTTTATTGGGTGGAACACCGTATCACAGGTTATTGTATGTTGGGGTGTGGTAGCCCCAGTTTTACAGGTTATTGTATTGGGTTGACCCCAGTATTACAGGTTATTGTACTGGGTGGACCCCGGTATCACAGGTTATTGTATTTTTGGATGTGGTAGCCCCAGTATTACAGGTTATTGTATATTAGAGTATTGTAGCCCCAGTATTACAAGTTATTGTATTAGGTGTATCCCTGTAATATAGGTTATTGTATTTTGGGGTATGGTAGCCCCAGTATTACAGGTTATTGTATGTTGGGGTGTGGTAGCCCCAGTATTACAGGCTATTGTATTTTTGGGTATGGTAGCCCCAGTATTACAGGTTATTGTATTTTGGGGTGTGGTAGCGCCAGTATTACAGGTTATTGTAATGGGTGGACCCCAGTATTACAGGTTATTGTATTTTGGGGTGTGGTAGCCCCAGTATTACAGGTTATTGTATTTTGGGGTGTGGTAGCTCCAGTATTACAGGTTATTGTATTTTTGGGTGTGGTAGCCCCAGTATCACAGGTTATTGTATTGGGTTACCCCAGTAGTACATGTTATTGTATTTTGGGGTGTGGTAGCCCCATTATTGCAGGTTATTGTATTTTGGGCTGTGGTAGCCCCAGTATTACAGGTTATTGTATTTTGGGGTGTGGTAGCCCCAGTATTACAGGTTATTGTATTTTGGGGTGTGGTAGCCCCAGTATTACAGGTTATTGTATTTTTGGTTGTGGTAGCCCCAGTATCACAGGTTATTGTATGTTGGGGTGTGGTAGCCTCAGTATTACAGGTTATTGTATTGTGGGATGTGGTAGCCCCAGTATTACAGGTTATTATATTTTTGGGTGTGGTAGCCCCAGTATTACAGGTTATTGTATTTTTGGGTGTGGTAGCCCCAGTATTACAGGTTATTGTATTTTGGTGTGTTGTAGCCCCAGTATTACAAGTTATTGTATTATTGGGTGTGGTAGCCCCAGTATTACAGGTTATTGTATTTTTGGGTGTGGTAGCCCCAGTATTACAGGTTATTGTATTTGTGGTTGTGGTAGCCCCGTATTACAGGTTATTGTAGTTTGGGGTGTCGTAGCCCCAGTATTACAGGTTATTGTTTTATTGGGTGTGGTAGCCCCAGTATTACAGGTTATTGTATTTTTGGGTGTGGTAGCCCCAGTATTACAGGTTATTGTATTAGGTGTATCACAGTAATACAGGTTATTGTATTGGGTAGACCACATTAATACAGGTTATTGTATTGGGTGGACCCCAGTATTGCAGGTTATTGTATTTTTGGGTGTGGTAGCCCCAGTATTACAGGTTATTGTATTTTAGGGTATGGTAGCACCAGTATTACAGGTTATTGTATTAGGTGTATCCCAGTAATACAGGTTATTGTATTGGGTGGACCCCAGTTTTGCATGTTATTGTATTTTGGGGTGTGGTAGCCCCAGTATTACAGGTTATTGTATTTTGGGGTGTGGTAGCCCCAGTATTACAGGTTATTGTATTTTGGGGTGTAGTAGCCCCAGTATTACAGGTTATTGTATTTTGGGGTGTAGTAGCCCCAGTATTACAGGTTATTGTATTTTGGGGTGTGGTAGCCCCAGTATTACAGGCTGTTGTATTTTTGGGTATGGTAGCCCCAGTATTACAGGTTATTGTATTTTGGGGTATGGTAGCCCCAGTATTACAGGTTATTGTATTTTTGGGTGTGGTAGCCCCAGTATTACAGGTTATTGTATTGTTGGGTGTGGTAGCCCCAGTATTACTTGTTATTGTATGTGTGGGTGTAGTAGCCCCAGTATTACAGATTATTGTATTTTGGGGTGTGGTAGCCCCAGTATTACAGGTTATTGTATTTTGGGGTGTGGTAGCTCCAGTATTACAGGTTATTGTATTTTTGGGTGTGGTAGCCCCAGTATCACATGTTATTGTATTGGGTTACCCCAGTAGTACATGTTATTGTATTTTGGGGTGTGGTAGCCCCATTATTGCAGGTTATTGTATTTTGGGGTGTGGTAGCCCCAGTATTACAGGTTATTGTATTTGTGTGTGTGGTAGCCCCAGTATTACAGGTTATTGTATTTTGGGGTGTGGTAGCCCCAGTATTACAGGTTATTGTATTTTGGGGTGTGGTAGCCCCAGTATTACAGGTTATTGTATTTTGGGGTGTGGTAGCCCCAGTATTACAGGTTATTGTATTTTTGGTTGTAGTAGCCCCAGTATCACAGGTTATTGTATGTTGGGGTGTGGTAGCCTCAGTATTACAGGTTATTGTATTGTGGGATGTGGTAGCCCCAGTATTACAGGTTATTATATTTTTGGGTCTGGTAGCCCCAGTATTACAGGTTATTGTATTTTTGGGTGTGGTAGCCCCAGTATTACAGGTTATTGTATTTTTGGGTGTGGTAGCCCCAGTATTACAGGTTATTGTATTTTTGGGTATGGTAGCCCCAGTATTACAGGTTATTGTATTTGTGGGTGTGGTAGCCCCGTTATTACAGGTTATTGTAGTTTGGGGTGTCGTAGCCCCAGTATTACAGGTTATTGTTTTATTGGGTGTGGTAGCCCCAGTATTACAGGTTATTGTATTTTTGGGTGTGGTAGCCCCAGTATTACAGGTTATTGTATTTTAGGGTATGGTAGCCCCAGTATTACAGGTTATTGTATTAGGTGTATGTTGGTTTTGTTTGGTTGGTTTTGTTCACAGTATTACAGGTTATTGTATTGGGTAGACCCATTAATACAGGTTATTGTATTGGGTGGACCCCAGTATTGCAGGTTATTGTATTTTTGGGTGTGGTAGCCCCAGTATTACAGGTTATTGTATTTTAGGGTATGGTAGCACCAGTATTACAGGTTATTGTATTAGGTGTATCCCAGTAATACAGGTTATTGTATTGGGTGGACCCCAGTATTGCATGTTATTGTATTTTGGGGTGTGGTAGCCCCAGTATTACAGGTTATTGTATTTTTGGGTGTGGTAGCCCCAGTATTACAGGTTATTGTATTTTGGGGTGTGGTAGCCCCAGTATTACAGGTTATTGTATTTTGGGGTGTAGTAGCCCCAGTATTACAGGTTATTGTATTTTGGGGTGTGGTAGCCCCAGTATTACAGGTTATTGTATTTTGGGGTGTGGTAGCCCCAGTATTACAGGTTATTGTATTTTTGGGTGTGGTAGCCCCAGTATTACAGGTTATTGTATTTTTGGGTGTGGTAGCCCCAGTATTACAGGTTATTGTATTGGGGTAGCCCCAGTATTACAGGTTATTGTATTTTTGGGTGTGGTAGCCCCAGTATTACAGGTTATTGTATTTTGGGGTGTGGTAGCCCCAGTATTACAGGTTATTGTATTTTTGGGTGTGGTAGCCCCAGTATTACAGGTTATTGTATTTTAGGGTGTGGTAGCCCCAGTATTACAGGTTATTGTATTAGGTGTTCCCAGTATACAGGTTATTGTATTGGGTGGACCCCAGTATTACAGGTTATTGTATTGGGTGGTAGCCCCAGTATTACAGGTTATTGTATTGTGGTTTGTTTGGGTGGACCCCAGTATTGCAGGTTATTGTATTTTTGGGTGTGGTAGCCCCAGTATTACAGGTTATTGTATTTTAGGGTATGGTAGCCCCAGTATTACAGGTTATTGTATTAGGTGTATCCCAGTAATACAGGTTATTGTATTGGGTGGACCCCAGTATTGCATGTTATTGTATTTTGGGGTGTGGTAGCCCCAGTATTACAGGTTATTGTATTTTGGGGTGTGGTAGCCCCAGTATTACAGGTTATTGTATTTGGGGTGTGGTAGCCCCAGTATTACAGGTTATTGTATTTTGGGGTGTGGTAGCCCCAGTATTACAGGTTATTGTATTTTGGGGTGTGGTAGCCCCAGTATTACAGGTTATTGTATTTTGAGGTGTGGTAGCCCCAGTATTACAGGCTATTGTATTTTTGGGTATGGTAGCCCCAGTATTACAGGTTATTGTATTTTGGGGAGTGGTAGCCCCAGTATTACAGGTTATGGTATGTTGGGGTGTGGTAGCTCCAGTATTACAGGTTATTGTATTGTGGGGTGTGGTAGCCCCAGTATTACAGGTTATTGAATTTGTGGGTGTAGTAGCCCCAGTATCACAGGTTATTTTATTGGGGTACCCCAGTATTACAGGTTATTATATTTTTGGGTGTGGTAGCCCCAGTATCACAGGTTATTGTATTGGGGTACCCCAGTATTACAGGCTATTGTATTTTTGGGTATGGTAGCCCCAGTATTACAGGTTATTGTATTTTGGGGTGTGGTAGCCCCAGTATTACAGGTTATGGTATGTTGGGGTGTGGTAGCTCCAGTATTACAGGTTATTGTATTGTGGGGTGTGGTAGCCCCAGTATTACAGGTTATTGAATTTTTGGGGGGAGTAGCCCCAGTATCACAGGTTATTGTATTGGGGTACCCCAGTATTACAGGTTATTATATTTTTGGGTGTGGTAGCCCCATTATTACAGGTTATTGTATTTTGGGGTGTGGTAGTCCCAATATTACAGTTTATTGTATTTTTGGGTGTGGTAGCCCCAGTCTTACAGGTTATTGTATTTTTGGGTGTGGTAGCCCCAGTATTACAGGTTATTGTATTTTTGGTTGTGGTAGCCCCAGTATCACAGGTTATTGTATTGGGTGTGGTAGCCCCAGTATTACATGTTATTGTAATGTGGGGTGTGGTAGCCCCAGTATTACAGTTTATTGTATTTCGGGGTGTGGTAGCCCCAGTATTACAGGTTATTGTAATGTGGGGTGTGGTAGCCCCAGTATTACAGTTTATTGTATTTCGGGGTGTGGTAGCCCCAGTATTACAGGTTATTGTATTTCTGGGTGTGGTCGCCCCAATATTACAGGTTATTGTATTTCAGGGTGTGGTAGCCGCAGTATTACAGGTTATTGTATTATTGGGTGTGGTAGCCCCAGTTTTACAGGTTATTCTAAGGGGTTGACCCTAGCATCACAGGTTATTGTATTGGGTGGACCCCAGTATTACAGGTTATGTTATTGGGTGGACCCCAGTAATACAGGTTATTATATTGGGTGGACCCCAGTAATACAGGTTATTGTATGTTGGGGTGTGGTAATCCCAGTATTACAGGTTATTGTATTTTGGGGTGTGGTAGCCCCATTATTACAGGTTATTGTATTTTTGGATGTGGTAGCCCCAGTATTACAGGTTATTGTATATTAGAGTAGTGTAGCCCCAGTATTACAAGTTATTGTATTAGGTGTATCCCTGTAATATAGGTTATTGTATTTTGGGGTATGGTAGCCCCAGTATTACAGGTTATTGTATGTTGAGGTGTGGTAGCCCCAGTATTACAGGCTATTGTATTTTTGGGTATGGTAGCCCCAGTATTACAGGTTATTGTATTTTGGGGTGTGGTAGCACCAGTATTACAGGTTATTGTATTGGGTGGACCCCAGTATTACAGGTTATTGTATTTTGTGGTGTAGTAGCCCCAGTGTTACATGTTATTGTATTTTGTGGTGTGGTGTAGGTAGACCCAGTATTACAGGTTATTGTATTTTGTGGGTGTGGTAGTCCCAGTTACAGGTTATTGTATTGGGGTAGCCCCAGTAGTACAGTATTGTATTTTGGGTGTGGTAGCCCAACAGTATTGTATTACAGTGTTATTGTATTTTGGGTGTAGTAGCCCCAGTATTACAGGTTATTGTATTTTGGGGTGTGGTAGCCCCAGTATTACAGGTTATTGTATTTTGAGGTGTGTAGCCCCAGTATTACAGGCTATTGTATTTTGGGTATGGTAGCCCCAGTATACAGGTTATTGTATTTTGGGGAGTGGTAGCCCCAGTATTACAGGTTATGGTATGTTGGGGTGTGGTTAGCTCCAGTATTACAGGTTATTGTATTGTGGGGTGTGGTAGCCCCAGTATTACAGGTTATTGAATTTGTGGGTGTAGTAGCCCCAGTATCACAGGTTATTTTATTGGGGTACCCCAGTATTACAGGTTATTATATTTTTGGGTGTGGTAGCCCCAGTATCACAGGTTATTGTATTGGGGTACCCCAGTATTACAGGCTATTGTATTTTTGGGTATGGTAGCCCCAGTATTACAGGTTATTGTATTTTGGGGTGTGGTAGCCCCAGTATTACAGGTTATGGTATGTTGGGGTGTGGTAGCTCCAGTATTACAGGTTATTGTATTGTGGGGTGTGGTAGCCCCAGTATTACAGGTTATTGAATTTTTGGGGGGAGTAGCCCCAGTATCACAGGTTATTGTATTGGGGTACCCCAGTATTACAGGTTATTATATTTTTGGGTGTGGTAGCCCCATTATTACAGGTTATTGTATTTTGGGGTGTGGTAGTCCCAATATTACAGTTTATTGTATTTTTGGGTGTGGTAGCCCCAGTCTTACAGGTTATTGTATTTTTGGGTGTGGTAGCCCCAGTATTACAGGTTATTGTATTTTTGGTTGTGGTAGCCCCAGTATCACAGGTTATTGTATTGGGTGTGGTAGCCCCAGTATTACATGTTATTGTAATGTGGGGTGTGGTAGCCCCAGTATTACAGTTTATTGTATTTCGGGGTGTGGTAGCACCAGTATTACAGGTTATTGTAATGTGGGGTGTGGTAGCCCCAGTATTACAGTTTATTGTATTTCGGGGTGTGGTAGCCCCAGTATTACAGGTTATTGTATTTCTGGGTGTGGTCGCCCCAATATTACAGGTTATTGTATTTCAGGGTGTGGTAGCCGCAGTATTACAGGTTATTGTATTATTGGGTGTGGTAGCCCCAGTTTTACAGGTTATTCTAAGGGGTTGACCCTAGCATCACAGGTTATTGTATTGGGTGGACCCCAGTATTACAGGTTATGTTATTGGGTGGACCCCAGTAATACAGGTTATTATATTGGGTGGACCCCAGTAATACAGGTTATTGTATGTTGGGGTGTGGTAATCCCAGTATTACAGGTTATTGTATTTTGGGGTGTGGTAGCCCCATTATTACAGGTTATTGTATTTTTGGAGTGGTGTTGTTGTGTTGGTAGCCCCAGTATTACAGGTTATTGTATTTAGAGTATTGTAGCCCCAGTATTACAAGTTATTGTATTAGGTGTATCCCAGTATTACAGGCTATTGTATTTTTGGGTATGGTAGCCCCAGTATTACAGGTTATTGTATTTTGGGGTGTGGTAGCGCCAGTATTACAGGTTATTGTATTGGGTGGACCCCAGTATTACAGGTTATTGTATTTTGTGGTGTGGTAGCCCCAGTGTTACATGTTATTGTATTTTGGGGTGTGGTAGCTCCAGTATTACAGGTTATTGTATTTTTGGGTGTGGTAGTCCCAGTATCACAGGTTATTGTATTGGGGTACACCAGTAGTACATGTTATTGTATTTTGGGGTGTGGTAGCCCCAGTATTACAGGTTATTGTATTTGTGGGTGTAGTAGCCCCAGTATTACATGTTATTGTAGTTTGGGGTGTGGTAGCCCCAGTATTACAGGTTATTGTATTTTGGGGTGTGGTAGCCCCAGTTTTACAGGTTATTGTATTTTGGGGTGTGGTAGCCCCAGTATTACAGGTTATTGTATTTTTGGTTGTGGTAGCCCCAGTATCACAGGTTATTGTATTGGGTGTACCCCAGTAGTACAGGTTATTGTGTTTTGGGGTGTGGTAGCCCCAGTATTACAGGTTATTGTAATTTGGGGTGTAGTAGCCCCAGTATTGCAGGTTATTGTATTTTGGGGTTGGTAGCCCAAGTATTACAGGTTATTGTATTTCGGGGTGTGGTAGCCCCAGTATTGCAGGTTATTGTATTTTCGGGTGTGGTAGTCCCAGTATTACAGGTTATTGTATTTTGGGGTGTGGTAGCCCCAGTATTACAGGTTATTGTATTTTGGGGTGTGGTAGCCCCAGTATTACAGGTTATTGTATTTTTGGTTGTGGTAGCCCCAGTATCACAGGTTATTGTATTGGGTGTACCCCAGTAATACAGGTTATTGTAATTTGGGGTGTGGTAGCCCCTAGTATTACAGGTTATTGTATTTTGGGGTTGGTAGCCCAGGTATTACAGGTTATTGTAGTTTGGGGTGTCGTAGCCCCAGTATTACAGGTTATTGTTTATTGGGTGTGGTAGCCCCAGTATTACAGGTTATTGTATTTTTGGGTGTGGTAGCCCCAGTATCACAGGTTATTGTATTGGGGTACCCCAGTATTACAGGCTATTGTATTTTTGGGTATGGTAGCCCCAGTATTACAGGTTATTGTATTTTGGGGTGTGGTAGCCCCAGTATTACAGGTTATGGTATGTTGGGGTGTGGTAGCTCCAGTATTACAGGTTATTGTATTGTGGGGTGTGGTAGCCCCAGTATTACAGGTTATTGAATTTTTGGGGGGAGTAGCCCCAGTATCACAGGTTATTGTATTGGGGTACCCCAGTATTACAGGTTATTATATTTTTGGGTGTGGTAGCCCCATTATTACAGGTTATTGTATTTTGGGGTGTGGTAGTCCCAATATTACAGTTTATTGTATTTTTGGGTGTGGTAGCCCCAGTCTTACAGGTTATTGTATTTTTGGGTGTGGTAGCCCCAGTATTACAGGTTATTGTATTTTTGGTTGTGGTAGCCCCATATCACAGGTTATTGTATTGGGTGTGGTAGCCCCAGTATTACATGTTATTGTAATGTGGGGTGTGGTAGCCCCAGTATTACAGTTTATTGTATTTCGGGGTGTGGTAGCCCCAGTATTACAGGTTATTGTATTTCTGGGTGTGGTCGCCCCAATATTACAGGTTATTGTATTTCAGGGTGTGGTAGCCGCAGTATTACAGGTTATTGTATTATTGGGTGTGGTAGCCCCAGTTTTACAGGTTATTCTAAGGGGTTGACCCTAGCATCACAGGTTATTGTATTGGGTGGACCCCAGTATTACAGGTTATGTTATTGGGTGGACCCCAGTAATACAGGTTATTATATTGGGTGGACCCCAGTAATACAGGTTATTGTATGTTGGGGTGTGGTAATCCCAGTATTACAGGTTATTGTATTTTGGGGTGTGGTAGCCCCATTATTACAGGTTATTGTATTTTTGGATGTGGTAGCCCCAGTATTACAGGTTATTGTATATTAGAGTATTGTAGCCCCAGTATTACAAGTTATTGTATTAGGTGTATCCCTGTAATATAGGTTATTGTATTTTGGGGTATGGTAGCCCCAGTATTACAGGTTATTGTATGTTGAGGTGTGGTAGCCCCAGTATTACAGGCTATTGTATTTTTGGGTATGGTAGCCCCAGTATTACAGGTTATTGTATTTTGGGGTGTGGTAGCACCAGTATTACAGGTTATTGTATTGGGTGGACCCCAGTATTACAGGTTATTGTATTTTGTGGTGTAGTAGCCCCAGTGTTACATGTTATTGTATTTTGGGGTGTGGTAGCACCAGTATTACAGGTTATTGTATTTTTGGGTGTGGTAGTCCCAGTATCACAGGTTATTGTATTGGGGTACACCAGTAGTACATGTTATTGTATTTTGGGGTGTGGTAGCCCCAGTATTACAGGTTATTGTATTTGTGGGTGTAGTAGCCCCAGTATTACATGTTATTGTAGTTTGGGGTGTGGTAGCCCCAGTATTACAGGTTATTGTATTTTGGGGTGTGGTAGCCCCAGTTTTACAGGTTATTGTATTTTGGGGTGTGGTAGCCCCAGTATTACAGGTTATTGTATTTTTGGTTGTGGTAGCCCCAGTATCACAGGTTATTGTATTGGGTGTACCCCAGTAGTACAGGTTATTGTGTTTTGGGGTGTGGTAGCCCCAGTATTACAGGTTATTGTAATTTGGGGTGTAGTAGCCCCAGTATTGCAGGTTATTGTATTTTGGGGTTGGTAGCCCAAGTATTACAGGTTATTGTATTTCGGGGTGTGGTAGCCCCAGTATTGCAGGTTATTGTATTTTCGGGTGTGGTAGTCCCAGTATTACAGGTTATTGTATTTTGGGGTGTGGTAGCCCCAGTATTACAGGTTATTGTATTTTGGGGTGTGGTAGCCCCAGTATTACAGGTTATTGTATTTTTGGTTGTGGTAGCCCCAGTATCACAGGTTATTGTATTGGGTGTACCCCAGTAATACAGGTTATTGTAATTTGGGGTGTGGTAGCCCCTAGTATTACAGGTTATTGTATTTTGGGGTTGGTAGCCCAAGTATTACAGGTTATTGTAGTTTGGGGTGTCGTAGCCCCAGTATTACAGGTTATTGTTTATTGGGTGTGGTAGCCCCAGTATTACAGGTTATTGTATTTTTGGGTGTGGTAGCCCCAGTATTTCAGGTTATTGTATTTTAGGGTATGGTAGCCCCAGTATTACAGGTTATTGTATTAGGGGTATCCCAGTAATACAGGTTATTGTATTGGGTGGACCCCAGTAATACAGGTTATTGTATTGGGTGGACCCCAGTATTGCAGGTTATTGTATTTTTGGGTGTGGTAGCCCCAGTATTACAGGTTATTGTATTTTTGGGTATGGTAGCACCAGTATTACAGGTTATTGTATAAGGTGTATCCCAGTAATACAGGTTATTGTATTGGGTGGACCCCAGTACTGCATGTTATTGTATTTTGGGGTGTGGTAGCCCCAGTATTACAGGTTATTGTATTTTGGGGTGTGGTAGCCCCAGTATTACAGGTTATTGTATTTTGGGGTGTGGTAGCCCCAGTATTACAGGTTATTGTATTTTGGGGTGTGGTAGCCCCAGTATTACAGGTTATTGTATTTTGGGGTGTGGTAGCCCCAGTATTACAGGTTATTGTATTTTGAGGTGTGGTAGCCCCAGTATTACAGGCTATTGTATTTTTGGGTATGGTAGCCCCAGTATTACAGGTTATTGTATTTTGGGGAGTGGTAGCCCCAGTATTACAGGTTATGGTATGTTGGGGTGTGGTAGCTCCAGTATTACAGGTTATTGTATTGTGGGGTGTGGTAGCCCCAGTATTACAGGTTATTGAATTTGTGGGTGTAGTAGCCCCAGTATCACAGGTTATTTTATTGGGGTACCCCAGTATTACAGGTTATTATATTTTTGGGTGTGGTAGCCCCAGTATCACAGGTTATTGTATTGGGGTACCCCAGTATTACAGGCTATTGTATTTTTGGGTATGGTAGCCCCAGTATTACAGGTTATTGTATTTTGGGGTGTGGTAGCCCCAGTATTACAGGTTATGGTATGTTGGGGTGTGGTAGCTCCAGTATTACAGGTTATTGTATTGTGGGGTGTGGTAGCCCCAGTATTACAGGTTATTGAATTTTTGGGGGGAGTAGCCCCAGTATCACAGGTTATTGTATTGGGGTACCCCAGTATTACAGGTTATTATATTTTTGGGTGTGGTAGCCCCATTATTACAGGTTATTGTATTTTGGGGTGTGGTAGTCCCAGTATTACAGTTTATTGTATTTTTGGGTGTGGTAGCCCCAGTATTACAGGTTATTGTATTTTTGGGTGTGGTAGCCCCAGTATTACAGGTTATTGTATTTTTGGTTGTGGTAGCCCCAGTATCACAGGTTATTGTATTGGGTGTACCCCAGTAGTACAGGTTATTGTATTTTGGGGTGTGGTAGCCCCAGTATTACAGGTTATTGTAATGTGGGGTGTGGTAGCCCCAGTATTACAGTTTATTGTATTTCGGGGTGTGGTAGCCCCAGTATTACAGGTTATTGTATTTCTGGGTGTGGTCGCCCCAATATTACAGGTTATTGTATTTCAGGGTGTGGTAGCCCCAGTATTACAGGTTATTGTATTATTGGGTGTGGTAGCCCCAGTTTTACAGGTTATTCTAAGGGGTTGACCCTAGCATCACAGGTTATTGTATTGGGTGGACCCCAGTATTACAGGTTATGTTATAGGGTGGACCCCAGTAATACAGGTTATTATATTGGGTGGACCCCAGTAATACAGGTTATTGTATGTTGGGGTGTGGTAATCCCAGTATTACAGGTTATTGTATTTTGGGGTGTGGTAGCCCCATTATTACAGGTTATTGTATTTTTGGATGTGGTAGCCCCAGTATTACAGGTTATTGTATTGGGTGGACCCCAGTATTACAGGTTATTGTATTTTGTGGTGTAGTAGCCCCAGTGTTACATGTTATTGTATTGTGGGGTGTGGTAGCACCAGTATTACAGGTTATTGTATTTTTGGGTGTGGTAGTCCCAGTATCACAGGTTATTGTATTGGGGTACCCCAGTAGTACATGTTATTGTATTTTGGGGTGTGGTAGCCCCATTATTGCAGGTTATTGTATTTTGGGGTGTGGTAGCCCCAGTATTACAGGTTATTGTATTTGTGGGTGTAGTAGCCCCAGTATTACATGTTATTGTAGTTTGGGGTGTGGTAGCCCCAGTATTACAGGTTATTGTATTTTGGGGTGTGGTAGCCCCAGTTTTACAGGTTATTGTATTTTGGGGTGTGGTAGCCCCAGTATTACAGGTTATTGTATTTTTGGTTGTGGTAGCCCCAGTATCACAGGTTATTGTATTGGGTGTACCCCAGTAGTACAGGTTATTGTGTTTTGGGGTGTGGTAGCCCCAGTATTACAGGTTATTGTAATTTGGGGTGTGGTAGCCCCAGTATTACAGGTTATTGTATTTTGGGGTTGGTAGCCCAAGTATTACAGGTTATTGTATTTTGGGGTGTGGTAGCCCCAGTATTGCAGGTTATTGTATTTTCGGGTGTGGTAGCCCCAGTATTACAGGTTATTGTATTTTGGGGTGTAGTAGCCCCAGTATTACAGGTTATTGTATTTTGGGGTGTGGTAGCCCCAGTATTACAGGTTATTGTATTTTTGGTTGTGGTAGCCCCAGTATCACAGGTTATTGTATTGGGTGTACCCCAGTAATACAGGTTATTGTAATTTGGGGTGTGGTAGCCCCTAGTATTACAGGTTATTGTATTTTGGGGTTGGTAGCCCAAGTATTACAGGTTATTGTATTTTGGGGTGTGACAGCACCAGTATTACAGGTTATTGTATTGTGGGATGTGGTAGCCCCAGTATTACAGGTTATTGTATGTTTGGGTGTGGTAGCCCCAGTATTACAGGTTATTGTATTTTGGGGTGTAGTTGCCCCAGTATTACAGGTTATTGTATTTTTGGGTATGGTAGCCCCAGTATTACAGGTTATTTTATTTGTGGGTGTGGTAGCCCCAGTATTACAGGTTATTGTATTTTGGGGTGTCGTAGCCCCAGTATTACAGCTTATTGTATTATTGGGTGTGGTAGCCCCAGTATTACAGGTTATTGTATTTTTGGGTGTGGTAGCCCCAGTATTACAGGTTATTGTATTTTTGGGTATAGTAGCCCCAGTATTACAGGTTATTGTATTTTAGGTTGTGGTAGCCCCAGTATTACAGGTTATTGTATTGGGTGTACCCCAGTAATACAGGTTATTGTAATTTGGGGTGTGGTAGCCCCTAGTATTACAGGTTATTGTATTTTGGGGTTGGTAGCCCAAGTATTACAGGTTATTGTATTTTGGGGTGTGGCAGCCCCAGTATTACAGGTTATTGTATTGTGGGATGTGGTAGCCCCAGTATTACAGGTTATTGTATGTTTGGGTGTGGTAGCCCCAGTATTACAGGTTATTGTATTTTGGGGTGTAGTAGCCCCAGTATTACAGGTTATTGTATTTTTGGGTATGGTAGCCCCAGTATTACAGGTTATTTTATTTGTGGGTGTGGTAGCCCCAGTATTACAGGTTATTGTATTTTGGGGTGTCGTAGCCCCAGTATTAC
This sequence comes from Archivesica marissinica, assembly GCA_014843695.1. Classification (NCBI taxonomy): domain Eukaryota; kingdom Metazoa; phylum Mollusca; class Bivalvia; order Venerida; family Vesicomyidae; genus Archivesica; species Archivesica marissinica. Next base: position 9,545 of record JABXNX010003077.1, on the reverse strand, counting down.
AGCTTATTGTATTATTGGGTGTGGTAGCCCCAGTATTACAGGTTATTGTATTTTTGGGTGTGGTAGCCCCAGTATTACAGGTTATTGTATTTTTGGGTATTGTAGCCCCAGTATTACAGGTTATTGTATTTTAGGTTGTGGTAGCCCCAGTATCACAGGTTATTGTATTGGGTGTACCCCAGTAGTACAGGTTATTGTATTTTAGGGTGTGGTAGCCCCAGTATTACAGGTTATTGTAATTTGGGGTGTAGTAGCCCCAGTATTACAGGTTATTGTATTTTGGGGTTGGTAGCCCAAGTATTACAGGTTATTGTATTTTGGGGTGTGGTAGACCCAGTATTACAGGTTATTGTATTGTGGGGTGTGGTAGCCCCAGTATTACAGGTTATTGTATTTTTGGGAGTAGTAGCCCCAGTATTACAGGTTATTGTATTTATGGGTGTGGTAGCCCCAGTATTACAGGTTATTGTATGTTTGGGTGTGGTAGCCCCAGTATTACAGGTTATTGTATTTTGGGGTGTGGTAGCCCCAGTATTACAGGTTATTGTATGTTTGAGTATGGTAGCCCCAGTATTACAGGTTATTTTATTTTTGGGTGTGGTAGCCCCAGTAGTACAGGTTATTGTATTTTGGGGTGTCGTAGCCATATTATTACAGGTTATTGTATTATTGGGTGTGGTAGCCCCAGTATTACAGGTTATTGTATTTTGGGTATGGTAGCCCCAGTATTACAGGTTATTGTATTTTTGGGTGTGGTAGCCCCAGTATTACAGGTTATTATATTTTTGGGTATGGTAGCCCCAGTATTACATGTTATTGTATTTTTGGGTGTGGTAGCCCCGGTATTACAGGTTATTGTATTTGGGGTGTCGTAGCCCCAGTATTACAGGTTATTGTATTATTGGGTGTAGTAGCCCCAGTATTACAGGTTATTGTATTTTGGGGTGTGGTAGCCCCAGTATTACAGGTTATTGTATTTTTGGGAGTAGTAGCCCCAGTATTACAGGTTATTGTATTTATGGGTGTGGTAGCCCCAGTATTACAGGTTATTGTATGTTTGGGTGTGGTAGCCCCAGTATTACAGGTTATTGTATTTTGGGGTGTGGTAGCCCCAGTATTACAGGTTATTGTATGTTTGAGTATGGTAGCCCCAGTAGTACAGGTTATTGTATTTTGGGGTGTCGTAGCCATATTATTACAGGTTATTGTATTATTGGGTGTGGTAGCCCCAGTATTACAGGTTATTGTATTTTGGGTATGGTAGCCCCAGTATTACAGGTTATTGTATTTTTGGGTGTGGTAGCCCCAGTATTACAGGTTATTATATTTTTGGGTATGGTAGCCCCAGTATTACATGTTATTGTATTTTTGGGTGTGGTAGCCCCGGTATTACAGGTTATTGTATTTGGGGTGTCGTAGCCCCAGTATTACAGGTTATTGTATTATTGGGTGTAGTAGCCCCAGTATTACAGGTTATTGTATTTTGGGGTGTGGTAGCCCCAGTATTACAGGTTATTGTATTTTGGGGTGTGGTAGCCCCAGTATTACAGGTTATTGTATTGGGTAGTTGGTTTTGTTTGGGTGGTTGGTTTTGTATTGGGTGGACCCCAGTATTACAGGTTATTGTATTTTGGGGTGTGGTAGCCCCAGTATTACAGGTTATTGTATTTTGGGGTGTGGTAGCCCCAGTATTACAGGTTATTGTATTTTGGGGTGTGGTAACCCCAGTATTACAGGTTATTGTATTTTTGGTTGTGGTAGCCCCAGTATCACAGGTTATTGTATTGGGTGTACCCCATTAGTACAGGTTATTGTATTTTGGGGTGTGGTAGCCCCAGTATTACAGGTTATTGTAATTTGGGGTGTAGTCGCCCCAGTATTATAGGTTTTGTATTTTGGGTTGGTAGCCCGTATTACAGGTTATTGTATTTTGGGGTGTGGTAGCCCCAGTATTACAGGTTATTGTATTGTGGGGTGTGGTAGCCCCAGTATTACAGGTTATTGTATTTTTGGGTGTGGTAGCCCCAGTATTACAGGTTATTGTATTTTTGGTTGTGGTAGCCCCAGTATTACAGGTTATTGTATGTTTGGGTGTGGTAGCCCCAGTATTACAGGTTATTGTATTTTGGGGTGTGGTAGCCCCAGTATTACAGGTTATTGTATTTTTGGGTATGGTAGCCCCAGTATTACAGGTTATTTTATTTTTGGGTGTGGTAGCCCCAGTATTACAGGTTATTGTATTTTGGGGTGTCGTAGCCCCAGTATTACAGGTTATTGTATTATTGGGTGTGGTAGCCCCAGTATTAGAGGTTATTGTATTTTTGGGTGTGGTAGCCCCCAGTATTACAGGTTATTGTATTTTTGGGTATGGTAGCCCCAGTATTACAGTTTATTGTATTTTAGGTTGTGGTAGCCCCAGTATCACAGGTTATTGTATTGGGTGTACCCCAGTAGTACAGGTTATTGTATTTTGGGGTGTAGTAGCCCCAGTATTACAGGTTATTGTATTTTGGGGTGTGGTAGCCCCAGTATTACAGGTTATGGTATTTTGGGGTGTAGTAGCCCCAGTATTACAGGTTATTGTATTAGGTGTATCCCAGTAATACAGGTTATTGTATTGGGTGGACCACAGTAATACAGGTTATTGTATTGGGTGGACCCCAGTAGTACAGGTTATTGTATTTTGGGGTGTGGTAGCCCCAGTATTACAGGTTATTGTAATTTGGGGTGTGGTAGCCCCAGTATTACAGGTTATTGTATTTTGGGGTGTGGTAACCCCAGTATTACAGGTTATTGTATTTTTGGTTGTGGTAGCCCCAGTATCACAGGTTATTGTATTGGGTGTACCCCAGTAGTACAGGTTATTTTATTTTGGGGTGTGGTAGCCCCAGTATTACAGGTTATTGTAATTTGGGGTGTAGTCGCCCCAGTATTACAGGTTATTGTATTTTGGGTTGGTAGCCCCCGTATTACAGGTTATTGTATTTTGGCGTGTGGTAGCCCCAGTATTACAGGTTATTGTATTGTGGGATGTGGTAGCCCCAGTATTACAGGTTATTGTATATTTGGGTGTGGTAGCCCCAGTATTACAGGTTATTGTATTTTTGGGTGTAGTAGCCCCAGTATTACAGGTTATTGTATGTTTGGGTGTGGTAGCCCCAGTATTACAGGTTATTGTATTTTGGGGTGTGGTAGCCCCAGTATTACAGGTTATTGTATTTTTGGGTATGGTAGCCCCAGTATTACAGGTTATTTTATTTTTGGGTGTGGTAGCCCCAGTATTACAGGTTATTGTATTTTGGGGTGTCGTAGGCCCAGTATTACAGGTTATTGTATTATTGGGTGTGGTAGCCCCAGTATTAGAGGTTATTGTATTTTTGGGTGTGGTAGCCCCCAGTTTTACAGGTTATTGTATTTTTGGGTATGGTAGCCCCAGTATTACAGTTTATTGTATTTTAGGTTGTAGTAGCCCCAGTATCACAGGTTATTGTATTGGGTGTACCCCAGTAGTACAGGTTATTGTATTTTGGGGTGTGGTAGCCCCAGTATTACAGGTTATTGTAATTTGGGGTGTGGTAGCCCCAGTATTACAGGTTATTGTAATTTGGGGTGTGGTAGCCCCAGTATTACAGGATATTGTATTTTGGGGTGTAGTAGCCCCAGTATTACAGGTTATTGTATTTTTGGTTGAGGTAGCCCCAGTATCACAGGTTATTGTATTGGGTGTACCCCAGTAGTACAGGTTATTGTATTTTGGGGTGTGGTAGCCCCAGTATTACAGGTTATTGTAATTTGGGGTGTAGTCGCCCCAGTATTACAGGTTATTGTATTTTGGGTTGGTAGCCCACGTATTACAGGTTATTGTATTTTGGGGTGTGGTAGCCCCAGTATTACAGGTTATTGTATTGGGGGATGTAGTAGCCCCAGTATTACAGGTTATTGTATATTTGGGTGTGGTAGCCCCAGTATTACAGGTTATTGTATTTTTGGGTGTGGTAGCCCCAGTATTACAGGTTATTGTATTTTGGGGTGTCGTAGCCCCAGTATTACAGGTTATTGTATTATTGGGTGTGGTAGCCCCAGTATTAGAGGTTATTGTATTTTTGGGTGTGGTAGCCCCAGTATTACAGGTTATTGTATTTTTGGGTATGGTAGCCCCAGTATTACAGTTTATTGTATTTTAGGTTGTGGTAGCCCCAGTATCACAGGTTATTGTATTGGGTGTACCCCAGTAGTACAGGTTATTGTATTTTGGGGTGTGGTAGCCCCAGTATTACAGGTTATTGTAATGTGGGGTGTGGTAGCCCCAGTATTACAGGTTATTGTATTTTGGGGTTGGTAGCCCAAGTATTACAGGTTATTGTATTTTTGGGTGTGGTAGCCCCAGTATTACAGGTTATTGTATTTTTGGGTGTGGTAGCCCCAGTATTACAGGTTATTGTATGTTTGGGTGTTGTAGCCCCAGTATTACAGGTTATTGTATTTTGGGGTGTGGTAGCCCCAGTATTACAGGTTATTTTATTTTTGAGTATGGTAGCCCCAGTATTACAGGTTATTGAATTTTTAGGTGTGGTAGCCCCAGTAGTACAGGTTATTGTAGTTTGGGGTGTCGTAGCCCCAGTATTACAGGTTATTGTATTATTGGGTGTGGTAGCCCCAGTATTACAGGTTATTGTATTTTTGGGTGTGGTTGCCCCGGTATTACAGGTTATTGTATTTTTGGGTATGGTAATCCCAGTATTACAGGTTATTGTATTTTTGGGTGTGGTAGCCCCGGTATTACAGGTTATTGTATTTTGGGGTGTCGTAGCCCCAGTATTACAGGTTATTGTATTATTGGGTGTGGAAGCCCCAGTATAACAGGTTATTGTATTTTTGGGTGTGGTAGCCCCAGTATTACAGGTTATTGTATTTTAGGGTATGGTAGCCCCAGTATTACAGGTTATTGTATTAGGTGTATCCCAGTAATACAGGTTATTGTATTGGGTGGAACCCAGTAATACAGGTTATTGTATTGGGTGGACCCCAGTATTGCTGGTTATTGTATTTTTGGGTGTGGTAGCACCAGTATTACAGGTTATTGAATTTGTGGGTGTGGTAGCCCCAGTATCACAGGTTATTGTATTGGGGTACCCCAGTATTACAGGTTATTATATTTTGAGGTGTGGTAGCCCCATTATTACAGGTTATTGTATTTTGGGGTGTGGTAGTCCCAGTATTACAGGTTATTGTATTTTTGGGTGTGGTAGCCCCAGTATTACAGGTTATTGTATTTTGGGGTGTGGTAGTCCAAGTATTACAGGTTATTGTATTTTTGGGTGTCGTAGCCCCAGTAGTACAGGTTATTGTACTGGGTTGACCCCAGTATTACAGGTTATTGTACTGGGTGGACCCCGGTATCACAGGTTATTGTATTGGGTGGACCCCAGTAATACAGGTTATAGTATTTCGGGGTGTGGTAACCCCAGTATTACAGGTTATTGTATTTTGGGGTGTAGTAGCCCCAGTATTACAGTTTATTGTATTTCGGGGTGTGGTAGCCCCAGTATTACAGGTTATTGTATTTCGGGGTGTGGTCGCCCCAGTATTACAGGTTATTGTATTATTGGGTGTAGTAGCCCCAGTATTACAGGTTATTCTAAGGGGTTGACCCTAGTATCACAGGTTATTGTATTGGGTGGACCCCAGTATTACAGGTTATGTTATTGGATGGACCCCAGTAATACAGGTTATTATATTGGGTGGACCCCAGTAATACAGGTTATTGTATTTTGGGTTGTGGTAACCCCAGTATTACAGGTTATTGTATTTTGGGGTGTGATAGCCCCATTATTACAGGTTATTGTATTTTTGGATGTGGTAGCCCCAGTATTACAGGTTATTGTATATTAGAGTATTGTAGCCACAGTATTACAAGTTATTGTATTATGTGTATCCCTGTAATATATGTTATTGTATTTTGGGGTATGGTAGCCCCAGTATTGCAGGTTATTGTATGTTGGGGTGTGGTAGCCCCAGTATTACAGGTTATTGTATTGGGGGGACCCAAGTATTACAGGTTATTGTATTTTTGGGTATGGTAGCCCCAGTATTACAGGTTATTGTATTTTGGGGTGTGGTAGCCCCAGTATTACAGGTTATTGTATTGGGGGGACCCAAGTATTACAGGTTATTGTATTTTGGGGTGTGGTAGCCCCAGTATTACAGGTTATTGTATTTTGGGGTGTGGTAGCTCCAGTATTACAGGTTATTGTATTTTTGGGTGTGGTAGCCCCAGTATCACAGGTTATTGTATTGGGGTACCCCAGTAGTACATGTTATTGTATTTTGGGGTGTGGTTGCCCATTATTACAGGTTATTGTATTTTGGGGTGTGGTAGCCCCAGTATTACAGGTTATTGTATTTTTGGGTGTGGTAGCCCCAGTATTACAGGTTATTGTATTTTGGGGTGTGGTAGCCCCAGTATTACAGGTTATTGTATTTTGGGGTGTGGTAGCCCCAGTATTACAGGTTATTGTATTTTGGGGTGTGGTAGCCCCAGTATCACAGGTTATTGTATTGGGTGTACCCCAGTAGTACAGGTTATTGTATTTTGGGGTGTGGTAGCCCCAGTATTACAGGTTATTGTAATATGGGTTGTGGTAGCCCCAGTATTACAGGTTATTGTATTTTGGGGTTGGTAGCCCAAGTATTACAGGTTATTGTATTTTGGGGTGTGGTAGCCCCAGTATTACAGGTTATTGTATTGTGGGGTGTGGTAGCCCCAGTATTACAGGTTATTGTATTTTTGGGTGTGGTAGCCCCAGTATTACAGGTTATTGTATTTTTGGGTGTGGTAGCCCCAGTATTACAGGTTATTGTATGTTTGGGTGTGGTAGCCCCAGTATTACAGGTTATTGTATTTTGGGGTGTGGTAGCCCCAGTATTACAGGTTATTGTATTTTTGGGTATGGTAGCCCAAGTATTACAGGTTATTTTATGTTTGGGTGTGGTAGCGCAAGTATTACAGGTTATTGTATTTTGGGGTGTCGTAGCCCCAGTATTACAGGTTATTGTATTATTGGGTGTGGTAGCCCCAGTATTACAGGTTATTGTATTTTTGGGTGTGGTAGCCCCAGTATTACAGGTTATTGTATTTTTGGGTATGGTAGCCCCAGTATTACAGGTTATTGTAATTATGGGTGTGGTAGCCCCGTTATTACAGGTTATTGTAGTTTGGGGTGTCGTAGCCCCAGTATTACAGGTTATTGTATTATTAGGTGTGGTAGCCCCAGTATTACAGGTTATTGTATTTTTGGGTGTGGTAGCCCCAGTATTACAGGTTATTGTATGTTTGGGTGTGGTAGCCCCAGTATTACAGGTTATTGTATTTTGGGGTGTGGTAGCCCGAGTATTACAGGTTATTGTATTTTTGAGTATGGTAGCCCCAGTATTACAGGTTATTGTATTTTAGGGTATGGTAGCCCCAGTATTACAGGTTATTGTATTAGGTGTATCCCAGTAATACAGGTTATTGTATTGGGTGGACCCCAGTAATACAGGTTATTGTATTGGGTGGACCCCAGTATTGCAGGTTATTGTATTTGTGGGTGTGGTAGCCCCAGTGTTACAGGTTATTGTATTTTAGGGTATGGTAGCATCAGTATTACAGGTTATTGTATTAGGTGTATCCCAGTAATACAGGTTATTGTATTGGGTGGACCCCAGTATTGCATGTTATTGTATTTTGGGGTGTGGTAGCCCCAGTATTACAGGTTATTGTATTTTGGGGTGTGGTAGCCCCAGTATTACAGGTTATTGTATTTTGGGGTGTGGTAGCCCCAGTATTACAGGTTATTGTATTTTGGGGTGTGGTAGCCCCAGTATTACAGGTTATTGTATTTTGGGGTGTGGTAGCCCCAGTATTACAGGCTATTGTATTTTTGGGTATGGTAGCCCCAGTATTACAGGTTATTGTATTTTGGGGTGTGGAAGCCCCAGTATTACAGGTTATTGTATTTTGGTGTGTGGTAGCTCCAGTATTACAGGTTATTGTATTTTGGGGTGTGGTAGCCCCAGTATTACAGGTTATTGAATTTTTGGGTGTGGTATCCCCAGTATCACAGGTTATTGTATTGGGGTACCCCAGTATTAAAGGTTATTATATTTTGGGGTGTGGTAGCCCCATTATTACAGGTTATTGTATTTTGGGGTGTGGTAGTCCCAGTATTACAGGTTATTGTATTTTTGGGTGTGGTAGCCTCAGTATTACAGGTTATTGTATTTTTGGTTGTGGTAGCCCCAGTATCACAGGTTATTGTATTGGGTGTACCCCAGTAGTACAGGTTATTGTATTTTGGGGTGTGGTAGCCCCAGTATTACAGGTTATTGTATTTTAGGGTATGGTAGCACCAGTATTACAGGTTATTGTATTAGGTGTATCCCAGTAATACAGGTTATTGTATTGGGTGGACCCCAGTATTGCATATTATTGTATTTTGGGGTGTGGTAGCCCCAGTATTACAGGTTATTGAAGTTTGGGGTGTTGTAGCCCCAGTATTACAGGTTATTGTATTTTGGGGTGTAATAGCCCCAGTATTACAGGTTATTGTATTTTGGGGTGTAGTAGCCCCAGTATTACAGGTTATTGTATTTTGGGGTGTGATAGCCCCAGTATTACAGGTTATTGTATTTTGGGGTGTGGTAGCCCCAGTATTACAGGTTATGGTATTTTGGGGTGTGGTAGCTCCAGTATTACAGGTTATTGTATTTTGGGGTGTGGTAGCCCCAGTATTACAGGTTATTGTATTGGGGTACCCCAGTATTACAGGTTATTATATTTTGGGGTGTGGTAGCCCCATTATTACAGGTTATTGTATTTTGGGGTGTGGTAGCCCGATTATTACAGGTTATTGTATTTTTGAGTATGGTAGCCCCAGTATTACAGGATATTGTATTTTAGGGTATGGTAGCCCCAGTATTACAGGTTATTGTATTAGGTGTATCCCAGTAATACAGGTTATTGTATTGGGTGGACCCCAGTAATACAGGTTATTGTATTGGGTGGACCCCAGTATTGCAGGTTATTGTATTTTTGGGTGTGGTAGCCCCAGTATTACAGGTTATTGTATTTTAGGGTATGGTAGCACCAGTATTACAGGTTATTGTATTAGGTGTATCCCAGTAATACAGGTTATTGTATTGGGTGGACCCCAGTATTGCATGTTATTGTATTTTGGGGTGTGGTAGCCCCAGTATTACAGGTTATTGTATTTTGGGGTGTGGTAGCCCCAGTATTACAGGTTATTGTATTTTGGGGTGTGGTAGCCCCAGTATTACAGGTTATTGTATTTTTGGGTGTGGTAGCCCCAGTATTACAGGTTATTGTATTTTGGGGTGTGGTAGCCCCAGTATTACAGGTTATTGTATTTTGGGGTATGGTAGCCCCAGTATTACAGGCTATTGTATTTTTGGGTATGGTATCCCCAGTATTACAGGTTATTGTATTTTGGGGTGTGGTAGCCACAGTATTACAGGTTATGGTATTTTGGGGTGTGGTAGCTCCA
>JABXNX010003066.1:0-38076 GCA_014843695.1 Archivesica marissinica | reverse complement strand
GATGTTTGCATCAGATAGTGTGTAGTGATGTTTGCATCAGATAGTGTGTAGTGATGTTTGCATCAGATAGTGTGTAGTGATGTTTGCATCATATAGTGCGTAGTGATGTTTGCATCAGATAGTGTGTAGTGATGTTTGCATCATATAGTGTGTAGTGATGTTTGCATCAGATAGTGCGTAGTGATGTTTGCATCAGATAGTGTGTAGTGATGTTTGCAGCAGATAGTGTGTAGTGATGTTTGCATCAGATAGTGTGTAGTGATGTTTGCATCAGATAGTGCGTAGTGATGTTTGCATCAGATAGTGTGTAGTGATGTTTGCATCATATAGTGTGTAGTGATGTTTGCATCAGATAGTGTGTAGTGATGTTTGCATCAGATAGTGTGTAGTGATGTTTGCATCATATAGTGCGTAGTGATGTTTGCATCAGATAGTGGTAGTGATGTTTGCATCAGATAGTTGTAGTGATGTTTGCATCAGATAGTGTGTAGTGATGTTTGCACACTGTCTCAATAGTGTGTAGTGATGTTTGCATCAGATAGTGTGTAGTGATGTTTGCATCAGATAGTGTGTAGTGATGTTTGCATCAGATAGTGTGTAGTGATGTTTGCATCAGATAGTGTGTAGTGATGTTTGCATCAGATAGTGCGTAGTGATGTTTGCATCAGATAGTGTGTAGTGATGTTTGCATCAGATAGTGTGTAGTGATGTTTGCATCAGATAGTGTGTAGTGATGTTTGCATCAGATAGTGTGTAGTGATGTTTGCATCAGATAGTGTGTATGATGTTTGCATCAGATAGTGTGTAGTGATGTTTGCATCAGATAGTGTGTAGTGATGTTTGCATCATATAGTGCGTAGTGATGTTTGCATCAGATAGTGTGTAGTGATGTTTGCAGCAGATAGTGCGTAGTGATGTTTGCATCAGATAGTGCGTAGTGATGTTTGCATCAGATAGTGTGTAGTGATGTTTGCACACTGTCTCAGATAGTGCGTAGTGATGTTTGCATCAGATAGTGTGTAGTGATGTTTGCACACTGTCTCAGATAGTGCGTAGTGATGTTTGCATCAGATAGTGCGTAGTGATGTTTGCATCAGATAGTGTGTAGTGATGTTTGCATCAGATAGTGTGTAGTGATGTTTGCATCAGATAGTGTGTAGTGATGTTTGCACACTGTTTCATATAGTGTGTAGTGATGTTTGCATCAGATAGTGTGTAGTGATGTTTGCATCAGATAGTGTGTAGTGATGTTTGCCTCATATAGTGCTTAGTGATGTTTGCATCAGATAGTGTGTAGTGATGTTTGCATCAGATAGTGTGTAGTGATGTTTGCAGCAGATAGTGTGTAGTGATGTTTGCATCAGATAGTGTGTAGTGATGTTTGCACACTCTCATATAGTGTGTAGTGATGTTTGCATCATATAGTGTGTAGTGATTTTTGCATCATATAGTGTGTAGTGATGTTTGCAGCAGATAGTGTGTAGTGATGTTTGCAGCAGATAGTGTGTAGTGATGTTTGCATCAGATAGTGTGTAGTGATGTTTGCATCAGATAGTGTGTAGTGATGTTTGCATCAGATAGTGTGTAGTGATGTTTGCACACTGTCTCAGATAGTGTGTAGTGATGTTTGCATCAGATAGTGTGTAGTGATGTTTGCATCAGATAGTGTGTAGTGATGTTTGCATCAGATAGTGTGTAGTGATGTTTGCATCAGATAGTGTGTAGTGATGTTTGCATCATATAGTGCGTAGTGATGTTTGCATCAGATAGTGTGTAGTGATGTTTGCATCAGATAGTGTGTAGTGATGTTTGCATCAGATAGTGCGTAGTGATGTTTGCATCAGATAGTGTGTAGTGATGTTTGCATCAGATAGTGTGTAGTGATGTTTGCATCAGATAGTGTGTAGTGATGTTTGCACACTGTCTCAGATAGTGCGTAGTGATGTTTGCATCAGATAGTGTGTAGTGATGTTTGCATCAGATAGTGTGTAGTGATGTTTGCATCAGATAGTGTGTAGTGATGTTTGCATCAGATAGTGTGTAGTGATGTTTGCCTCATATAGTGCGTAGTGATGTTTGCATCAGATAGTGTGTAGTGATGTTTGCATCAGATAGTGTGTAGTGATGTTTGCATCAGATAGTGTGTAGTGATGTTTGCATCAGATAGTGTGTAGTGATGTTTGCATCAGATAGTGTGTAGTGATGTTTGCATCAGATAGTGTGTAGTGATGTTTGCATCAGATAGTGCGTAGTGATGTTTGCATCAGATAGTGTGTAGTGATGTTTGCATCAGATAGTGTGTAGTGATGTTTGCATCAGATAGTGTGTAGTGATGTTTGCATCAGATAGTGTGTAGTGATGTTTGCATCAGATAGTGTGTAGTGATGTTTGCATCAGATAGTGTGTAGTGATGTTTGCATCAGATAGTGTGTAGTGATGTTTGCATCCTAGTGCGTAGTGATGTTTGCATCAATAGTTGTAGTGATGTTTGCATCAGATAGTGTGTAGTGATGTTTGCATCAGATAGTGTGTAGTGATGTTTGCATCAGATAGTGTGTAGTGATGTTTGCATCAGATAGTGTGTAGTGATGTTTGCATCAGATAGTGTGTAGTGATGTTTGCACACTGTCTCATATAGTGTGTAGTGATGTTTGCATCAGATAGTGTGTAGTGATGTTTGCATCAGATAGTGCGTAGTGATGTTTGCAGCAGATAGTGTGTAGTGATGTTTGCATCAGATAGTGTGTAGTGATGTTTGCATCAGATAGTGTGTAGTGATGTTTGCAGCAGATAGTGTGTAGTGATGTTTGCATCAGATAGTGCGTAGTGATGTTTGCATCAGATAGTGTGTAGTGATGTTTGCACACTCTCAGATAGTGCGTAGTGATGTTTGCATCAGATAGTGTGTAGTGATGTTTGCACACTGTCTCAGATAGTGCGTAGTGATGTTTGCATCAGATAGTGCGTAGTGATGTTTGCATCAGATAGTGTGTAGTGATGTTTGCATCAGATAGTGTGTAGTGATGTTTGCATCAGATAGTGTGTAGTGATGTTTGCACACTGTCTCATATAGTGTGTAGTGATGTTTGCATCAGATAGTGTGTAGTGATGTTTGCAGCAGATAGTGTGTAGTGATGTTTGCATCAGATAGTGTGTAGTGATGTTTGCACACTGTCTCAGATAGTGCGTAGTGATGTTTGCATCAGATAGTGTGTAGTGATGTTTGCATCAGATAGTGTGTAGTGATGTTTGCATCAGATAGTGTGTAGTGATGTTTGCATCAGATAGTGTGTAGTGATGTTTGCATCAGATAGTGTGTAGTGATGTTTGCATCAGATAGTGTGTAGTGATGTTTGCATCAGATAGTGTGTAGTGATGTTTGCATCAGATAGTGTGTAGTGATGTTTGCATCATATAGTGCGTAGTGATGTTTGCATCAGATAGTGTAGTGATGTTTGCAGCAGATAGTGCGTAGTGATGTTTGCATCAGATAGTGCGTAGTGATGTTTGCATCAGATAGTGTGTAGTGATGTTTGCACACTGTCTCAGATAGTGCGTAGTGATGTTTGCATCAGATAGTGTGTAGTGATGTTTGCACACTGTCTCAGATAGTGCGTAGTGTGTTTGCATCAGATAGTGCGTAGTGATGTTTGCATCAGATAGTGTGTAGTGATGTTTGCATCAGATAGTGTGTAGTGATGTTTGCATCAGATAGTGTGTAGTGATGTTTGCACACTGTCCAAAGTAGTGATGTTTGCATCAGATAGTGTGTAGTGATGTTGCACACTGTCTCAGATAGTGCGTAGTGATGTTTGCATCAGATAGTGTGTAGTGATGTTTGCATCAGATAGTGTGTAGTGATGTTTGCATCAGATAGTGTGTAGTGATGTTTGCACACTGTCTCATATAGTGTGTAGTGATGTTTGCATCAGATAGTGTGTAGTGATGTTTGCAGCAGATAGTGTGTAGTGATGTTTGCATCAGATAGTGTGTAGTGATGTTTGCACACTGTCTCAGATAGTGCGTAGTGATGTTTGCATCAGATAGTGTGTAGTGATGTTTGCATCAGATAGTGTGTAGTGATGTTTGCATCAGATAGTGTGTAGTGATGTTTGCATCAGATAGTGTGTAGTGATGTTTGCATCAGATAGTGTGTAGTGATGTTTGCATCAGATAGTGTGTAGTGATGTTTGCATCAGATAGTGCGTAGTGATGTTTGCATCAGATAGTGTGTAGTGATGTTTGCATCAGATAGTGTGTAGTGATGTTTGCATCATATAGTGTGTAGTGATGTTTGCACAGTCTCAGATAGTGTGTAGTGATGTTTGCATCAGATAGTGTGTAGTGATGTTTGCATCAGATAGTGTGTAGTGATGTTTGCATCAGATAGTGCGTAGTGATGTTTGCATCAGATAGTGTGTAGTGATGTTTGCATCAGATAGTGTGTAGTGATGTTTGCATCATATAGTGTGTAGTGATGTTTGCACACTGTCTCAGATAGTGTGTAGTGATGTTTGCATCAGATAGTGTGTAGTGATGTTTGCATCAGATAGTGTGTAGTGATGTTTGCATCAGATAGTGTGTAGTGATGTTTGCATCAGATAGTGTGTAGTGATGTTTGCATCAGATAGTGTGTAGTGATGTTTGCATCAGATAGTGTGTAGTGATGTTTGCATCAGATAGTGTGTAGTGATGTTTGCATCAGATAGTGTGTAGTGATGTTTGCATCAGATAGTGTGTAGTGATGTTTGCATCAGATAGTGTGTAGTGATGTTTGCACACGCTCATATAGTGTGTAGTGATGTTTGCATCAGATAGTGTGTAGTGATGTTTGCATCAGATAGTGTGTAGTGATGTTTGCACACTGTCTCAGATAGTGCGTAGTGATGTTTGCATCAGATAGTGTGTAATGATGTTTGCATCAGATAGTGTGTAGTGATGTTTGCATCAGATAGTGTGTAGTGATGTTTGCATCAGATAGTGTGTAGTGATGTTGCATCAGATAGTGTGTAGTGATGTTTGCATCAGATAGTTGTAGTGATGTTTGCATCAGATAGTGTGTAGTGATGTTCACTCAATAGTGTGTAGTGATGTTTGCATCAGATAGTGTGTAGTGATGTTTGCATCAGATAGTGTGTAGTGATGTTTGCATCAGATAGTGTGTAGTGATGTTTGCATCAGATAGTGTGTAGTGATGTTTGCATCAGATAGTGTGTAGTGATGTTTGCATCAGATAGTGTGTAGTGATGTTTGCATCAGATAGTGCGTAGTGATGTTTGCACACTGTCTCATATAGTGTGTAGTGATGTTTGCATCAGATAGTGTGTAGTGATGTTTGCAGCAGATAGTGCGTAGTGATGTTTGCATCAGATAGTGTGTAGTGATGTTTGCACATCAGAGTAGTGATGTTTGCATCAGATAGTGTGTAGTGATGTTTGCATCAGATAGTGTGTAGTGATGTTTGCAGATAGTGTGTAGTGATGTTTGCACAGATAGTGTGTAGTGATGTTTGCACTCATATAGTGTGTAGTGATGTTTGCATCAGATAGATAGTGTAGTGATGTTTGCATCAGATAGTATTGTGTAGTGATGTTTGCATCAGATAGTGTGTAGTGATGTTTGCTCAATAGTGGTATGACTGTTTGCATCAGATAGTGTGTAGTGATGTTTGCATCAGATAGTGTGTAGTGATGTTTGCATCAGATAGTGTGTAGTGATGACACACTGTCTCAGATAGTGGTAGTGATGTTTGCATCAATAGTGGTAGTGAGATTTCTCAGATAGTTGTAGTGATGTTTGCATCAGATAGTGTGTAGTGATGTTTGCATCAGATAGTGTGTAGTGATGTTTGCATCATAGTAGTGCGTAGTGATGTTTGCATCAGATGTGTGTATTGTTTGCATCGATAGTGCGTAGTGATGTTTGCATCAAATAGGTGTAGTGATGTTTGCATCAGATAGTGGTAGTGATGTATACACAGCTCAGATAGTGTGTAGTGATGTTTGCATCAGATAGTGTGTAGTGATGTTTGCACACTGTCTGCAGATAGTGCGTAGTGATGTTTGCATCAGATAGTGTGTAGTGATGTTTGCATCAGATAGTGAGTGTGTAGTGATGTTTGCATCAGATAGTGTGTAGTGATGTTTGCAAACAAAACCACAAAACACAAAAAAACAGTGTATCAGATAGTGTGTAGTGATGTTTGCATCAGATAGTGTAACACCACCCGTAGTGATGTTTGCATCAGATAGTGTGTAGTGATGTTTGCATCAGATAGTGTGTAGTGATGTTTGCATCAGATAGTGTGTAGTGATGTTTGCATCAGATAGTGTGTAGTGATGTTTGCATCAGATAGTGTGTAGTGATGTTTGCATCAGATAGTGTGTAGTGATGTTTGCATCAGATAGTGTGTAGTGATGTTTGCACATCAGCGTAGTGACCAAAAACACAACACACATGTAGTGATGTTTGCATCAGATAGTGTGTAGTGATGTTTGCATCATATAGTGCAAAGTAGTGATGTTTGCATCAGATAGTGTGTAGTGATGTTTGCTCAGATAGTGTGTAGTGATGTTTGCAGATATAGTGACACAGTAGTGATGTTTGCATCAGATAGTGTGTAGTGATGTTTGCATCAGATAGTGTGTAGTGATGTTTGCATCAGTGTGTAGTGATGTTTGCATCCAACACAAAAACACAGATAGTGCGTAGTGATGTTTGCATCAGATAGTGTGTAGTGATGTTTGCATCAGATAGTGCGTATGATGTTTGCATCAGATAGTGCGTAGTGATGTTTGCATCAGATAGTGTGTAGTGATGTTTGCATCAGATAGTGTGTAGTGATGTTTGCATCAGATAGTGTGTAGTGACTGTCTCATATAGTGTGTAGTGATGTTTGCATCAGATAGTGTGTAGTGATGTTTGCATCAGATAGTGTGTAGTGATGCATCAGATAGTGTGTAGTGATGTTTGCATCAGATAGTGCGTAGTGATGTTTGCAGATAGTGTGTAGTGATGTTTGCATCAGATAGTGTGCGTAGTGATGTTTGCATCAGATAGTGTGTAGTGATGTTTGCATCAGATAGTGTGTAGTGATGTTTGCATCAGATAGTGTGTAGTGATGTTTGCACATGTTTGCATCAGATAGTGTGTAGTGATGTTTGCATCAGATAGTGTGTAGTGATGTTTGCATCAGATAGTGTGTAGTGATGTGTCTCATATAGTGTGTAGTGATGTTTGTTGCGTGTAGTGATGTTTGCATCAGATAGTGTGTAGTGATGTTTGCTCAATAGTGCGTAGTGATGTTTGCATCAGATAGTGTGTAGTGATGTTTGCATCAATGATAGTGTGTAGTGATGTTTGCATAGATAGTGTGTAGTGATGTTTGCATCAGATAGTGTGTAGTGATGTTTGCATCAGATAGTGTGTAGTGATGTTTGCATCATATAGTGTGTAGTGATGTTTGCACAATAGTGTGTAGTGATGGTTGCATGCAGATAGTGTGTAGTGATGTTTGCATCAGATAGTGTGTAGTGATGTTTGCATCAGATAGTGTGTAGTGATGTTTGCATCAGATAGTGTGTAGTGATGTTTGCATCAGATAGTGTGTAGTGATGTTTGCATCAGATAGTGTGTAGTGATGTTTGCACACTGTCTCAGATAGTGCGTAGTGATGTTTGCATCAGATAGTGTGTAGTGATGTTTGCATCAGATAGTGTGTAGTGATGTTTGCATCAGATAGTGTGTAGTGATGTTTGCATCAGATAGTGTGTAGTGATGTTTGCACATCAGATAGTGTGTAGTGATGTTTGCTCATCAGATAGTGTGTAGTGATGTTTGCATCAGATAGTGTGTAGTGATGTTTGCACACGTCTCGATAGTGCGTAGTGATGTTTGCATCAGATAGTGTGTAGTGATGTTTGCATCAGATAGTGTGTAGTGATGTTTGCATCAGATAGTGTGTAGTGATGTTTGCATCAGATAGTGTGTAGTGATGTTTGCATCAGATAGTGTGTAGTGATGTTTGCATCAGATAGTGTGTAGTGATGTTTGCATCAGATAGTGTGTAGTGATGTTTGCATCAGATAGTGTGTAGTGATGTTTGCATCAGATAGTGTGTAGTGATGTTTGCATCAGATAGTGTGTAGTGATGTTTGCAGATAGTGTGTAGTGATGTTTGCACAGATAGTGTGTAGTGATGTTTGCATCAGATAGTGTGTAGTGATGTTTGCACACTGTCCATCAGATAGTGTGTAGTGATGTTTGCATCAGATAGTGTGTAGTGATGTTTGCATCATATAGTGCGTAGTGATGTTTGCATCAGATAGTGTGTAGTGATGTTTGCATCAGATAGTGTGTAGTGATGTTTGCATCATATAGTGCGTAGTGATGTTTGCATCAGTGTCCAGAAGTGTGTAGTGATGTTTGCACAGATAGTGTGTAGTGATGTTTGCATCAGATAGTGTGTAGTGATGTTTGCATCAATAGTGCGTAGTGATGTTTGCATCAGATAGTGTGTAGTGATGTTTGCATCAGATAGTGTGTAGTGATGTTTGCATCAGATAGTGTGTAGTGATGTTTGCATCAGATAGTGTGTAGTGATGTTTGCATCATAAGTGTAGTGATGTTTGCATCAGATAGTGTGTAGTGATGTTTGCATCAGATAGTGTGTAGTGATGTTTGCATCAGATAGTGCGTAGTGATGTTTGCATCAGATAGTGTGTAGTGATGTTTGCATCAGATAGTGTGTAGTGATGTTTGCATCAGATAGTGTGTAGTGATGTTTGCACACTGTCTCAGATAGTGTGTAGTGATGTTTGCATCAGGTAGTGATGTTTGCATCAGATAGTGTGTAGTGATGTTTGCATCAGATAGTGTGTAGTGATGTTTGCATCAGATAGTGTGTAGTGATGTTTGCACATGTGCATCAGATAGTGTGTAGTGATGTTTGCATCAGATAGTGTGTAGTGATGTTTGCATCAGATAGTGTGTAGTGATGTTTGCATCAGATAGTGTGTAGTGATGTTCACTGCATCATATAGTGTGTAGTGATGTTTGCATCAGATAGTGTGTAGTGATGTTTGCATCAGATAGTGTGTAGTGATGTTTGCATCAGATAGTGTGTAGTGATGTTTGCATCAGATAGTGTGTAGTGATGTTTGCATCAGATAGTGTGTAGTGATGTTTGCATCAGATAGTGTGTAGTGATGTTTGCATCAGATAGTGTGTAGTGATGTTTGCACACTGCTCAGATAGTGCGTAGTGATGTTTGCATCAGATAGTGTGTAGTGATGTTTGCATCAGATAGTGTGTAGTGATGTTTGCATCAGATAGTGTGTAGTGATGTTTGCATCAGATAGTGTGTAGTGATGTTTGCATCAGATAGTGTGTAGTGATGTTTGCATCAGATAGTGTGTAGTGATGTTTGCATCAGATAGTGTAGTGATGTTTGCATCAGATAGTGTGTAGTGATGTTTGCATCATATAGTGCGTAGTGATGTTTGCATCAGATAGTATGTAGTGATGTTTGCAGCAGATAGTGCGTAGTGATGTTTGCATCAGATAGTGCGTAGTGATGTTTGCATCAGATAGTGTGTAGTGATGTTTGCACACTGTCTCAGATAGTGCGTAGTGATGTTTGCATCAGATAGTGTGTAGTGATGTTTGCACACTGTCTCAGATAGTGCGTAGTGGTGTTTGCATCAGATAGTGCGTAGTGATGTTTGCATCAGATAGTGTGTAGTGATGTTTGCATCAGATAGTGTGTAGTGATGTTTGCATCAGATAGTGTGTAGTGATGTTTGCACACTGTCTCAGATAGTGCGTAGTGATGTTTGCATCAGATAGTGTGTAGTGATGTTTGCATCAGATAGTGTGTAGTGATGTTTGCATCAGATAGTGTGTAGTGATGTTTGCACACTGTCTCATATAGTGTGTAGTGATGTTTGCATCAGATAGTGTGTAGTGATGTTTGCAGCAGATAGTGTGTAGTGATGTTTGCATCAGATAGTGTGTAGTGATGTTTGCACACCTCAGATAGTGCGTAGTGATGTTTGCATCAGATAGTGTGCCAAATAGTGATGTTTGCATCAGATAGTGTGTAGTGATGTTTGCATCAGATAGTGTGTAGTGATGTTTGCATCAGATAGTGTGTAGTGATGTTTGCATCAGATAGTGTGTAGTGATGTTTGCATCAGATAGTGTGTAGTGATGTTTGCATCAGATAGTGTGTAGTGATGTTTGCATCATATAGTGTGTAGTGATGTTTGCATCAGATAGTGTGTAGTGATGTTTGCAGCAGATAGTGCGTAGTGATGTTTGCATCAGATAGTGCGTAGTGATGTTTGCATCAGATAGTGTGTAGTGATGTTTGCACACTGTCTCAGATAGTGCGTAGTGATGTTTGCATCAGATAGTGTGTAGTGATGTTTGCACACTGTCTCAGATAGTGCGTAGTGATGTTTGCATCAGATAGTGCGTAGTGATGTTTGCATCAGATAGTGTGTAGTGATGTTTGCATCAGATAGTGTGTAGTGATGTTTGCATCAGATAGTGTGTAGTGATGTTTGCACACTGTCTCATATAGTGTGTAGTGATGTTTGCATCAGATAGTGTGTAGTGATGTTTGCAGCAGATAGTGTGTAGTGATGTTTGCATCAGATAGTGTGTAGTGATGTTTGCATCAGATAGTGTGTAGTGATGTTTGCATCAGATAGTGTGTAGTGATGTTTGCATCAGATAGTGTGTAGTGATGTTTGCATCAGATAGTGTAGTGATGTTTGCATCAGAAGTGGTAGTGATGTTTGCATCAATAGTGTGTAGTGATGTTTGCATCAGATAGTGTGTAGTGATGTTTGCATCAGATAGTGTGTAGTGATGTTTGCATCAGATAGTGTGTAGTGATGTTTGCATCAGATAGTGTGTAGTGATGTTTGCATCATATAGTGCGTAGTGATGTTTGCATCAGATAGTGTGTAGTGATGTTTGCATCAGATAGTGTGTAGTGATGTTTGCATCATATAGTGTGTAGTGATGTTTGCACACTGTCTCAGATAGTGTGTAGTGATGTTTGCATCAGATAGTGTGTAGTGATGTTTGCATCATATAGTGCGTAGTGATGTTTGAATCAGATAGTGTGTAGTGATGTTTGCATCAGATAGTGTGTAGTGATGTTTGCATCATATAGTGTGTAGTGATGTTTGCACTCTGTCTCAGACAGTGTGTAGTGATGTTTGCATCAGATAGTGTGTAGTGATGTTTGCATCAGATAGTGTGTAGTGATGTTTGCATCAGATAGTGTGTAGTGATGTTTGCATCAGATAGTGTGTAGTGATGTTTGCATCAGATAGTGTGTAGTGATGTTTGCATCAGATAGTGTGTAGTGATGTTTGCATCAGATAGTGTGTAGTGATGTTTGCATCAGATAGTGTGTAGTGATGTTTGCATCAGATAGTGTGTAGTGATGTTTGCATCAGATAGTGTGTAGTGATGTTTGCAGTCAGATAGTGTGTAGTGATGTTTGCATCAGATAGTGTGTAGTGATGTTTGCATCAGATAGTGTGTAGTGATGTTTGCATCAGATAGTGTGTAGTGATGTTTGCATCAGATAGTGTGTAGTGATGTTTGCATCAGATAGTGTGTAGTGATGTTTGCATCAGATAGTGTGTAGTGATGTTTGCATCAGATAGTGCGTAGTGATGTTTGCATCAGATAGTGTGTAGTGATGTTTGCATCAGATAGTGTGTAGTGATGTTTGCATCAGATAGTGTGTAGTGATGTTTGCATCAGATAGTGTGTAGTGATGTTTGCATCAGATAGTGTGTAGTGATGTTTGCATCAGATAGTGTGTAGTGATGTTTGCATCAGATAGTGTGTAGTGATGTTTGCATCAGATAGTGTGTAGTGATGTTTGCATCAGATAGTGCGTAGTGATGTTTGCATCAGATAGTGTGTAGTGATGTTTGCATCAGATAGTGCGTAGTGATGTTTGCATCAGATAGTGCGTAGTGATGTTTGCATCAGATAGTGTGTAGTGATGTTTGCACACTGTCTCAGATAGTGCGTAGTGATGTTTGCATCAGATAGTGTGTAGTGATGTTTGCACACTGTCTCAGATAGTGCGTAGTGATGTTTGCATCAGATAGTGCGTAGTGATGTTTGCATCAGATAGTGTGTAGTGATGTTTGCATCAGATAGTGTGTAGTGATGTTTGCATCAGATAGTGTGTAGTGATGTTTGCACACTGTCTCATATAGTGTGTAGTGATGTTTGCATCAGATAGTGTGTAGTGATGTTTGCATCAGATAGTGTGTAGTGATGTTTGCATCAGATAGTGTGTAGTGATGTTTGCACACTGTCTCAGATAGTGCGTAGTGATGTTTGCATCAGATAGTGTGTAGTGATGTTTGCATCAGATAGTGTGTAGTGATGTTTGCATCAGATAGTGTGTAGTGATGTTTGCATCAGATAGTGTGTAGTGATGTTTGCATCAGATAGTGTGTAGTGATGTTTGCATCAGATAGTGTGTAGTGATGTTTGCACATCTCAGATAGTGCGTAGTGATGTTTGCATCAGATAGTGTGTAGTGATGTTTGCATCAGATAGTGTGTAGTGATGTTTGCATCAGATAGTGTGTAGTGATGTTTGCATCAGATAGTGTGTAGTGATGTTTGCATGTCATATAGTGTGTAGTGATGTTTGCATCAGATAGTGTGTAGTGATGTTTGCAGCAGATAGTGTGTAGTGATGTTTGCATCAGATAGTGTGTAGTGATGTTTGCATCAGATAGTGTGTAGTGATGTTTGCAACTGTCTCAGATAGTGCGTAGTGATGTTTGCATCAGATAGTGTGTAGTGATGTTTGCATCAGATAGTGTGTAGTGATGTTTGCATCAGATAGTGTGTAGTGATGTTTGCATCAGATAGTGTGTAGTGATGTTTGCATCAGATAGTGTGTAGTGATGTTTGCATCAGATAGTGTGTAGTGATGTTTGCATCAGATAGTGTGTAGTGATGTTTGCATCAGATAGTGTGTAGTGATGTTTGCATCAGATAGTGTGTAGTGATGTTTGCATCATATAGTGTGTAGTGATGTTTGCACCGTCAGATAGTGTGTAGTGATGTTTGCATCAGATAGTGTGTAGTGATGTTTGCATCAGATAGTGTGTAGTGATGTTTGCATCAGATAGTGTGTAGTGATGTTTGCATCAGATAGTGTGTAGTGATGTTTGCATCAGATAGTGTGTAGTGATGTTTGCATCAGATAGTGTGTAGTGATGTTTGCATCAGATAGTGTGTAGTGATGTTTGCATCAGATAGTGTGTAGTGATGTTTGCATCAGATAGTGTGTAGTGATGTTTGCATCAGATAGTGTGTAGTGATGTTTGCACACTGTCTCAGATAGTGCGTAGTGATGTTTGCATCAGATAGTGTGTAGTGATGTTTGCATCAGATAGTGTGTAGTGATGTTTGCATCAGATAGTGTGTAGTGATGTTTGCATCAGATAGTGTGTAGTGATGTTTGCATCAGATAGTGTGTAGTGATGTTTGCATCAGATAGTGTGTAGTGATGTTTGCATCAGATAGTGTGTAGTGATGTTTGCATCAGATAGTGTGTAGTGATGTTTGCACACGCCATAGTGTGTAGTGATGTTTGCATCAGATAGTGTGTAGTGATGTTTGCATCAGATAGTGTGTAGTGATGTTTGCATCAGATAGTGTGTAGTGATGTTTGCACACTGTCTCAGATAGTGCGTAGTGATGTTTGCATCAGATAGTGTGTAGTGATGTTTGCATCAGATAGTGTGTAGTGATGTTTGCATCAGATAGTGTGTAGTGATGTTTGCATCAGATAGTGTGTAGTGATGTTTGCATCAGATAGTGTGTAGTGATGTTTGCATCAGATAGTGTGTAGTGATGTTTGCATCAGATAGTGTAGTGATGTTTGCATCAGATAGTGTGTAGTGATGTTTGCATCAATAGTGCGTAGTGATGTTTGCACAGATAGTTGTAGTGATGTTTGCACAATAGTGTAGTGATGTTTGCATCAAAAACACAAAAACACAAAGTGTAGTGATGTTTGCATCAGATAGTGTGTAGTGATGTTTGCACACCAAAAAACAAAAACACAAAACACAAAAACACAAAAACACAACATCATATATGTGTAGTGATGTTTGCATCAGATAGTGTGTAGTGATGTTTGCATCAGATAGTGTGTAGTGATGTTTGCATCAGATAGTGTGTAGTGATGGCACACAAAACATCAGATAGAATGTCTGCATCAGATAGTGTGTAGTGATGTTTGCATCATATAGTGGTAGTGAGGATTTCTCAGATAGTTGTAGTGATGTTTGCATCAGATAGTGTGTAGTGATGTTTGCATCAGATAGTGTGTAGTGATGTTTGCATCATAGTAGTGCGTAGTGATGTTTGCATCAGATAGTGTGTGATTTTGATCATGTTGCATCAGATAGTGCGTAGTGATGTTTGCATCAGTGATGTTTTGCATCAGATAGGTGTAGTGATGTTTGCATCAGATAGTGTGTAGTGATGTAGATACACAGCTCAGATAGTGTGTAGTGATGTTTGCATCAGATAGTGTGTAGTGATGTTTGCACACTGTCATCAGTAGTGATGTTTGCAGATAGTGCGTAGTGATGTTTGCATCAGATAGTGTGTAGTGATGTTTGCATCAGATAGTTGTAGTGATGTTTGTGTGTAGTGATGTTTGCATCAGATAGTGTGTAGTGATGTTTGCAGTGTAGTGATGTTTGCATAGTGTGTAGTGATTTTGTCTCATCGATAGTGTGTAGTGATGTTTGCATCAGTGTGTGTAGTGATGTTTGATAGTGTGTAGTGATGTTTGCAGTGGTGTGTATCAGATAGTGTGTAGTGATGTTTGCATCAGATAGTGTGTAGTGACACTGTCATCTGTGCTCGTAGTGATGTTTGCATCAGATAGTGTGTAGTGATGTTTGCATCAGATAGTGTGTAGTGATGTTTGCATCAGATAGTGTGTAGTGATGTTTGCATCAGATAGTGTGTAGTGATGTTTGCATCAGATAGTGTGTAGTGATGTTTGCATCAGATAGTGTGTAGTGATGTTTGCATCAGATAGTGTGTAGTGATGTTTGCATCATCAGCGTAGTGATGTTTGCTCATATAGTGTGTAGTGATGTTTGCATCGTAGTGAGCATCATGTTTGCATGTAGTGATGTTTGCATCAGATAGTGTGTAGTGATGTTTGCATCATATAGTGTGCATAGTGATGTTTGTGTAGTGATGTTTGCATCAGATAGTGTGTAGTGATGTTTGCTCAGATAGTGTGTAGTGATGTTTGCAGATAGTGTGTAGTGATGTTTGCATCAGTAGTGATGTTTGCATCAGATAGTGTGTAGTGATGTTTGCATCAGATAGTGTGTAGTGATGTTTGCATCAGTGTGTAGTGATGTTTGCATCTCGTAGTGATGTTTGCATCAGATAGTGTGTAGTGAGCACAGATAGTGCGTAGTGATGTTTGCATCAGATAGTGTGTAGTGATGTTTGCATCAGATAGTGCGTATGATGTTTGCATCAGATAGTGCGTAGTGATGTTTGCATCAGATAGTGTGTAGTGATGTTTGCATCAGATAGTGTGTAGTGATGTTTGCATCAGATAGTGTGTAGTGACTGTCTCATATAGTGTGTAGTGATGTTTGCATCAGATAGTGTGTAGTGATGTTTGCATCAGATAGTGTGTAGTGATGCATCAGATAGTGTGTAGTGATGTTTGCATCAGATAGTGCGTAGTGATGTTTGCAGATAGTGTGTAGTGATGTTTGCATCAGATAGTGTGTAGTGAGCGTAGTGATGTTTGCATCAGATAGTGTGTAGTGATGTTTGCATCAGATAGTGTGTAGTGATGTTTGCATCAGATAGTGTGTAGTGATGTTTGCATCATGTTTGCATCAGATAGTGTGTAGTGATGTTTGCATCAGATAGTGTGTAGTGATGTTTGCATCAGATAGTGTGTAGTGATGTGTCTCATATAGTGTGTAGTGATGTTTGTTTGCGTGTAGTGATGTTTGCATCAGATAGTAGTCAGATAGTGCGTAGTGATGTTTGCTCAGATAGTGTAGTGATGTTTGCATCGTAGTGATGTTTGCATCAGATAGTGTGTAGTGATGTTTGCATCAATGATAGTGTGTAGTGATGTTTGATAGATAGTGTGTAGTGATGTTTGCATCATATAGTGTGTAGTGATGTTTGCATCAGATAGTGTGTAGTGATGTTTGCATCACATCAGATAGTGTGTAGTGAGTTTGCACAATAGTGTGTAGTGATGTCAGATAGTGTGTAGTGATGTTTGCAGATAGTGTGTAGTGATGTTTGCATCAGATAGTGTGTAGTGATGTTTGCATCAGATAGTGTGTAGTGATGTTTGCATCAGATAGTGTGTAGTGATGTTTGCATCAGATAGTGTGTAGTGATGTTTGCATCAGATAGTGTGTAGTGATGTTTGCACACTGTCTCAGATAGTGTGTAGTGATGTTTGCATCAGATAGTGTGTAGTGATGTTTGCATCAGATAGTGTGTAGTGATGTTTGCATCAGATAGTGTGTAGTGATGTTTGCATCAGATAGTGTGTAGTGATGTTTGCATCATATAGTGCGTAGTGATCTTTGCATCAGATAGTGTGTAGTGATGTTTGCATCAGATAGTGTGTAGTGATGTTTGCATCATATAGTGTGTAGTGATGTTTGCACACTGTCTCAGATAGTGTGTAGTGATGTTTGCATCAGATAGTGTGTAGTGATGTTTGCATCATATAGTGCGTAGTGATGTTTGAATCAGATAGTGTGTAGTGATGTTTGCATCAGATAGTGTGTAGTGATGTTTGCATCATATAGTGTGTAGTGATGTTTGCACTCTGTCTCAGACAGTGTGTAGTGATGTTTGCATCAGATAGTGTGTAGTGATGTTTGCATCAGATAGTGTGTAGTGATGTTTGCATCAGATAGTGTGTAGTGATGTTTGCATCAGATAGTGTGTAGTGATGTTTGCATCAGATAGTGTGTAGTGATGTTTGCATCAGATAGTGTGTAGTGATGTTTGCATCAGATAGTGTGTAGTG
This sequence comes from Archivesica marissinica, assembly GCA_014843695.1. NCBI lineage: Eukaryota > Metazoa > Mollusca > Bivalvia > Venerida > Vesicomyidae > Archivesica > Archivesica marissinica. Next base: position 20,964 of record JABXNX010003066.1, on the reverse strand, counting down.
ATGTTTGCATCAGATAGTGTGTAGTGATGTTTGCATCAGATAGTGTGTAGTGATGTTTGCATCAGATAGTGTGTAGTGATGTTTGCATCAGATAGTGTGTAGTGATGTTTGCATCAGATAGTGTGTAGTGATGTTTGCATCAGATAGTGTGTAGTGATGTTTGCATCAGATAGTGTGTAGTGATGTTTGCACACTGTCTCAGATAGTGCGTAGTGATGTTTGCATCAGATAGTGTGTAGTGATGTTTGCATCAGATAGTGTGTAGTGATGTTTGCATCAGATAGTGTGTAGTGATGTTTGCATCAGATAGTGTGTAGTGATGTTTGCATCATATAGTGCGTAGTGATGTTTGCATCAGATAGTGTGTAGTGATGTTTGCATCAGATAGTGTGTAGTGATGTTTGCATCAGATAGTGTGTAGTGATGTTTGCATCAGATAGTGTGTAGTGATGTTTGCATCAGATAGTGCGTAGTGATGTTTGCATCAGATAGTGTGTAGTGATGTTTGCATCATATAGTGCGTAGTGATGTTTGCATCAGATAGTGTGTAGTGATGTTTGCAGCAGATAGTGCGTAGTGATGTTTGCATCAGATAGTGCGTAGTGATGTTTGCATCAGATAGTGTGTAGTGATGTTTGCACACTGTCTCAGATAGTGCGTAGTGATGTTTGCATCAGATAGTGTGTAGTGATGTTTGCACACTGTCTCAGATAGTGCGTAGTGATGTTTGCATCAGATAGTGCGTAGTGATGTTTGCATCAGATAGTGTGTAGTGATGTTTGCATCAGATAGTGTGTAGTGATGTTTGCATCAGATAGTGTGTAGTGATGTTTGCACCTCATATAGTGTGTAGTGATGTTTGCATCAGATAGTGTGTAGTGATGTTTGCAGCAGATAGTGTGTAGTGATGTTTGCATCAGATAGTGTGTAGTGATGTTTGCAGCAGATAGTGCATAGTGATGTTTGCATCAGATAGTGTGTAGTGATGTTTGCATCATATAGTGCATAGTGATGTTTGCATCAGATAGTGTGTAGTGATGTTTGCACACTCTCATATAGTGTGTAGTGATGTTTGCATCAGATAGTGTGTAGTGATGTTTGCATCAGATAGTGTGTAGTGATGTTTGCAGCAGATAGTGTGTAGTGATGTTTGCATCAGATAGTGTGTAGTGATGTTTGCATCAGATAGTGCGTAGTGATGTTTGCATCAGATAGTGTGTAGTGATGTTTGCATCAGATAGTGTGTAGTGATGTTTGCACACTGTCTCATATAGTGTGTAGTGATGTTTGCATCAGATAGTGTGTAGTGATGTTTGCATCAGATAGTGTGTAGTGATGTTTGCATCAGATAGTGTGTAGTGATGTTTGCATCAGATAGTGTGTAGTGATGTTTGCATCAGATAGTGCGTAGTGATGTTTGCATCAGATAGTGTGTAGTGATGTTTGCATCAGATAGTGTGTAGTGATGTTTGCATCAGATAGTGTGTAGTGATGTTTGCATCAGATAGTGTGTAGTGATGTTGCATCAGATAGTGTGTAGTGATGTTTGCATCATATAGTGCGTAGTGATGTTTGCATCAGATAGTGTGTAGTGATGTTTGCATCAGATAGTGTGTAGTGATGTTTGCATCATATAGTGTGTAGTGATGTTTGCATCAGATAGTGTGTAGTGATGTTTGCATCAGATAGTGTGTAGTGATGTTTGCATCAATAGTGGTAGTGATGTTTGCATCAGATAGTGGTAGTGATGTTTGCATCAGATAGTGTGTAGTGATGTTTGCATCAGATAGTGTGTAGTGATGTAGTGATGTTGCATCAGATAGTGTGTATGATGTTTGCATCAGATAGTGTGTAGTGATGTTTGCATCAGATAGTGTGTAGTGATGTTTGCATCAGATAGTGTGTAGTGATGTTTGCATCAGATAGTGTGTAGTGATGTTTGCATCAGATAGTGCGTAGTGATGTTTGCATCAGATAGTGTGTAGTGATGTTTGCACACTGTCTCAGATAGTGCGTAGTGATGTTTGCATCAGATAGTGTGTAGTGATGTTTGCACACTTCTCAGATAGTGCGTAGTGATGTTTGCATCAGATAGTGTGTAGTGATGTTTGCATCAGATAGTGTGTAGTGATGTTTGCATCAGATAGTGTGTAGTGATGTTTGCATCAGATAGTGTGTAGTGATGTTTGCACACTGTCTCATATAGTGTGTAGTGATGTTTGCATCAGATAGTGTGTAGTGATGTTTGCAGCAGATAGTGTGTAGTGATGTTTGCATCAGATAGTGTGTAGTGATGTTTGCAACGCTCAGATAGTGCGTAGTGATGTTTGCATCAGATAGTGTGTAGTGATGTTTGCATCAGATAGTGTGTAGTGATGTTTGCATCAGATAGTGTGTAGTGATGTTTGCATCAGATAGTGTGTAGTGATGTTTGCATCAGATAGTGTGTAGTGATGTTTGCATCAGATAGTGTGTAGTGATGTTTGCACACTGTCTCAGATAGTGCGTAGTGATGTTTGCATCAGATAGTGTGTAGTGATGTTTGCATCAGATAGTGTGTAGTGATGTTTGCATCAGATAGTGTGTAGTGATGTTTGCATCAGATAGTGTGTAGTGATGTTTGCACACTGTCTCATATAGTGTGTAGTGATGTTTGCATCAGATAGTGTGTAGTGATGTTTGCAGCAGATAGTGTGTAGTGATGTTTGCATCAGATAGTGTGTAGTGATGTTTGCATCAGATAGTGTGTAGTGATGTTTGCAACTGTCTCAGATAGTGCGTAGTGATGTTTGCATCAGATAGTGTGTAGTGATGTTTGCATCAGATAGTGTGTAGTGATGTTTGCATCAGATAGTGTGTAGTGATGTTTGCATCAGATAGTGTGTAGTGATGTTTGCATCAGATAGTGTGTAGTGATGTTTGCATCAGATAGTGTGTATTGATGTTTGCATCATATAGTGTGTAGTGATGTTTGCATCAGATAGTGTGTAGTGATGTTTGCATCATATAGTGCGTAGTGATGTTTGCATCAGATAGTGTGTAGTGATGTTTGCATCAGATAGTGTGTAGTGATGTTTGCATCATATAGTGCGTAGTGATGTTTGCATCAGATAGTGTGTAGTGAAGTTTGCAGCAGATAGTGTGTAGTGATGTTTGCATCAGATAGTGTGTAGTGATGTTTGCACACTGGCTCATATAGTGCGTAGTGATGTTTGCATCAGATAGTGTGTAATGATGTTTGCATCAGATAGTGTGTAGTGATGTTTGCATCAGATAGTGTGTAGTGATGTTTGCATCAGATAGTGTGTAGTGATGTTTGCATCATATAGTGCATAGTGATGTTTGCATCAGATAGTGTGTAGTGATGTTTGCATCAGATAGTGTGTAGTGATGTTTGCATCAGATAGTGCGTAGTGATGTTTGCATCAGATAGTGTGTAGTGATGTTTGCATCAGATAGTGTGTAGTGATGTTTGCATCAGATAGTGTGTAGTGATGTTTGCACACTGTCTCAGATAGTGCGTAGTGTTGTTTGCATCAGATAGTGTGTAGTGATGTTTGCAGCAGATAGTGTGTAGTGATGTTTGCATCAGATAGTGTGTAGTGATGTTTGTATCAGATAGTGTGTAGTGATGTTTGCATCAGATAGTGTGTAGTGATGTTTGCCTCATATAGTGCGTAGTGATGTTTGCATCAGATAGTGTGTAGTGATGTTTGCATCAGATAGTGTGTAGTGATGTTTGCAGCAGATAGTGTGTAGTGATGTTTGCATCAGATAGTGTGTAGTGATGTTTGCACACTCTCATATAGTGTGTAGTGATGTTTGCATCATATAGTGTGTAGTGATGTTTGCATCATATAGTGTGTAGTGATGTTTGCATCAGATAGTGTGTAGTGATGTTTGCAGCAGATAGTGTGTAGTGATGTTTGCAGCAGATAGTGTGTAGTGATGTTTGCATCAGATAGTGTGTAGTGATGTTTGCATCAGATAGTGTGTAGTGATGTTTGCACACTGTCTCAGATAGTGCGTAGTGATGTTTGCATCAGATAGTGTGTAATGATGTTTGCATCAGATAGTGTGTAGTGATGTTTGCATCAGATAGTGTGTAGTGATGTTTGCATCAGATAGTGTGTAGTGATGTTTGCATCATATAGTGCGTAGTGATGTTTGCATCAGATAGTGTGTAGTGATGTTTGCATCAGATAGTGTGTAGTGATGTTTGCATCAGATAGTGTGTAGTGATGTTTGCATCAGATAGTGTGTAGTGATGTTTGCACACTGTCTTAGATAGTGCGTAGTGATGTTTGCATCAGATAGTGTGTAGTGATGCTTGCAGCAGATAGTGTGTAGTGATGTTTGCATCAGATAGTGTGTAGTGATGTTTGCATCAGATAGTGTGTAGTGATGTTTGCATCAGATAGTGTGTAGTGATGTTTGCATCAGATAGTGTGTAGTGATGTTTGCAGCAGATAGTGTGTAGTGATGTTTGCATCAGATAGTGTGTAGTGATGTTTGCACACTCTCATATAGTGTGTAGTGATGTTTGCATCATATAGTGTGTAGTGATGTTTGCATCATATAATGTGTAGTGATGTTTGCATCAGATAGTGTGTAGTGATGTTTGCAGCAGATAGTGTGTAGTGATGTTTGCATCAGATAGTGCATAGTGATGTTTGCATCAGATAGTGCGTAGTGATGTTTGCATCAGATAGTGTGTATTGATGTTTGCATCAGATAGTGTGTAGTGATGTTTGCATCAGATAGTGTGTAGTGATGTTTGCATCAGATAGTGCGTAGTGATGTTTGCATCAGATAGTGTGTAGTGATGTTTGCACACTGTATCAGATTGTGAGTAGTGAATGATATTTGCACACTGCTGCACAAAATATGCAGATATTTATATATAACATTTTGTTTGTTTCTTATTTTATTCTGAAACTGAGACATTTATTTTTCGAAATAAAAACATGCAAACATGCATAAAGCAAGTATGCATGCGTTTGTGTCAGACTTCCTGTTATCATTGTTTGGTTTGTTGCTTTAATAATTGCAATAATTAATTTCTCCGATTATATTCTAATCACAACACAGGTGTTAAATTCTTTCATGTGAGGAATCGGGATGCTAGCCAGCTGGCTGGTGGTGGGTGTACCCGACTCTTGCCATTTTCTTAAGGCAATGCTCCTGGGGTCTTCCTAAAGCTGGAGAATTGTTATATAACTTTAGGTATTGGTGCGTCTCTAAATCCCAAAACAGACTAGAGAATAAATAGCACTGGGAGAGATGCAAACACCATAACAGACGCATCTGTAGTCCAGTGGTAGCACGCTGGACTGGTAATCCAGGGATCCCAGGTTCAATCCCCCGTCTGACCCTAATAAAATTAAAATTCTTTCAGATGGGACTTTAAACCAAGGTCATGTGTCGGTGCTGTACACCATGCACCTAAAAGAACCAGAGAAGACTCTGGAATGGGTCTCTGTCTGTATCATTGCACTATCCTCCAAATATCTAAAATGACTAATCTCTTCAGAAGGGGCATATGGGCAACCGGTAGCGACGATAAATAAATGTATAACACACACGCAAACACCATATGGTACCATTAGATACATGTGAATATGGTACCATTAGATACATGTGAATATGGTACCATTAGATACATGTGAATATGGTACCATTAGATACATGCAAATATGGTACCATAAGATACATGCGAATATGGTACCATTAGATACATGCGAATATGGTACCATAAGATACATGTGAATATGGTACCATAAGATACATGCGAATATGGTACCATAAGATACATGCGAATATGGTACCATAAGATACATGCGAATATGGTACCATTAGATACATGCGAATATGGTACCATTAGATACATGTGAATATGGTACCATAAGATACATGTGAATATGGTACTATAAGATACAGGTGAATTGTCTTTATGTTGCTTCGAGGAGGCCACCTCATTCAAAGGAAATGCAAAGTATTTATATAGAACAAAGAGGACAAGGTCACGAGTATTGCCTAATTCATGACCCCCGGATCACATTGACCACTGATCCAACCCCCAGATCACATTAACCACTGATCCAACCCCCGGATCACATTGACCACTGATCCAACCCCCGGATCACATTGACCACTGATCCAACCCCCAGATCACATTGACCACTGATCCAACCCCCAGATCCCATTAACCACTGATCCAACCCCCGGATCACATTGACCACTGATCCAACCCCCGGATCACATTGACCACTGATCCAACCCCTGGATCACATTGACCACTGATCCAACCCCTGGATCACATTGACCACTGATCCAACCCCCGGATCACATTGACCACTGATCCAACCCCCGGATCACATTGACCACTGATCCAACCCCCGGATCACATTGACCACTGATCCAACCCCTGGATCACATTGACCACTGATCCAACCCCCAGATCGCACTGATCCAACCCCCGGATCACATTAACCACTGATCCAACCCCCAGATCACATTGACCACTGATCCAACCCCCGGATCACATTAACCCGGATCACATTAACCACTGATCCAACCCCCAGATCACATTGACCACTGATCCAACCCCCAGATCACATTGACCACTGATCCAACCCCCAGATCGCACTGATCCAACCCCCGGATCACATTAACCACTGATCCAACCCCCCTGGATCACATTGACCACTGATCCAACCCCCATTCGACTAATGCATCTGATGATAATCAATATATGTTCCGTCAGTTTGGATTTAACATCGCCTTTGCTTATACCACAATGATAATTCTCCAGATGTTATTGGTGCAGGGAGATCGTGGGTGCTCCATCAAGCAGTGCAGTGAGATCATGGGTGCCCCATCAAGCAGTGCAGGGAGATCACGGGTGCCCCATCAAGCAGTGCAGTGAGATCATGGGTGCCCCATCAAGCAGTGCAGGGAGATCGTGGGTGCCCCATCAAGCAGTGCAGTGAGATCGTGGGTGCCCCATCAAGCAGTGCAGTGAGATCATGGGTGCCCCATCAAGCAGTGCAGTGAGATCATGGGTGCCCCATCAAGCAGTGCAGGGAGATCATGGGTGCCCCTTCCAGCAGTGCAGGGAGATCATGGGTGCCCCTTCCAGCAGTGCAGGGAGACACAGGGTGCCCTTCCAGCAGTGCAGGGAGATCATGGGTGCCCCTTCCAGCAGTGCAGGGAGATCATGGGTGCCCCTTCCAGCAGTGCAGGGAGATCGTGGGTGCCCCTTCCAGCAGTGCAGGGAGATCGTGGGTGCCCCTTCCAGCAGTATTTCAGGCACGGACATGTACCTGGGTAGAACCACCAACCTACTGAATTGCTTCCTCGCATGAAATTTCCGACGCCCCAAATGGGATTTGAACGTACAGCGATGAGAGGCAAACAATTTGATGCATTGGTGCACATTGTATTTATAGTCAATTTAAAATAAGTATGTACAGTTGTACACATATATAGCTGTTGACTGACGTATGGTTACCATCTGCAATTTTGAATCTTGAGCCTTAGTGTCTTAGTTAGGTATTCTATGATATTATTAACAGTTTTTAAACTTTATTTATTTTACAATGATTGCGAAGCAAGTTTGAACAACTTATATTAATCACTCTCGTTCGCGCGGATGAAAGCGTAAATGTGGTCATTCGTGTGGGAGGAAACCGGAGAAAACCACCGTACCATCTCACATACTTCCGGTCCGATGATCGAACCTGGGTTGCATTGGTGAGACTCGAGCGTGCTAATCGGACAGTCTACTGCTACTATGATATTATAGTAGATAAGAACAGGAATCCTAATGGAATGTACAGAGGCTCTGGCTTATAGTGGTATGGCTTTCCATGTATAAGAAGATATCTTAAAAAATACATACACACAATCTGTGGAATCCAGTATTAGTTGTTAAGACTAATTTTAATGGAATCCCATATAGAGAATGACTGGGTTGTCTGTAGTCCTATATATAAGACCTCTACATAAAAAATGTTCTCTGTTATTTCGAGATATGCCTGGATAGTAAAATGTCACATTTTTCAAGTCTAAATAATTATTTGGTCTCGGTTGTCTGGACATGATGAACGGGTTTTAGCGTCTCCGTAGGTTTAAAGTTATGCCCCTTTTGTAAATTAAGACATTTGTAATAGTAAAAAAATTGCAAACAAATATTTACAAAAAATGGAAGAATGCAATGTGTTGGTATTATTTCCCTGTTTTAAAATGATATGTTTAATTGGTTTTGTTTAATTAGTTGAGGACAAATGTAATATCAGTAATGTAATGGAATGCAGAAAACTGGCGTACGTTGCATTGGTTCGATCAAATCCATGAACTGTCAGATTATTAGATGAATATATGGCTCATCGATCTGGGATCCTTACTTGTCTAATGACGGCGTAGACATCGAATGAATCCAGTAAACAGCAACACACTTCAGCAAGAAAGATTACAGATCAATTGGCGATTCGCTACATAACACGGATGCTGCAAGATCATGAACTGAAGCGCTTGCAACGTCGTGAGTTCAACTATGCAAGATCCAGGGTATGATACCGGCAATAAATAGCAGTCATTACCTAGTTAGCCATAAGCCTAAGAGACTCATCAGAGCTAAACAATTTCCTCAGTTTGAGGCCAAAAATATTGAAAATCGCGTCACGGACAACTCCAAGTGCTTCGTCATTGAACATACAAAGAGCGATCAATTCTTGAAAACACTCATTCTTTAATAAAAACAATAGTAAGCCATCTAGATGAAGACACTGTCAGCACTCAATCACTGGAAGCCTTCAAGACAGCGCTTCAACATCCTTACTAAGTTTAAACTTTATTTATTTTACAATGATTGCGATTGTGTGGCGTCCGTGTGGCGTCCTTGGTCCAATGGTAGAGCGTCTGATTTGGAATCGAACTGTCCGGGTTCGATACTCAGTCAAGCCACATATGTAGTGTCATTGAGCAAGGCACCTCACACACATTGCTTAGTACTGGTTAACCGCTATGGTCGGCTAAGCATGCCCAGGAAAATATGTCTAGGTCCCCACAAGGGGTTTGACATTAATGGAACATACATACATACATAGTTCTAACAACTTATATTAATCACTCTCATTGGCGCGGATGAAAGCGTATATGTGGTCATTCGTGTGGAAGGAAACCGGAGTACCCGGAGGAAACCAACATGTCCGATCTGGCGACCAGCATACCATCTCACATACTTCCCGGTCCGAGGATCGAACCTGGGTTGCATTGGTGAGAAGCGAGCGTGCTAACCACTGTGCTAATCGGACATTCTCGTTTTAATCCTTGATTTCCATTGTATTTCAAACTTATTTCAGTAGTGCCACATGATTCAAACATGCTGGACCTTAAATTGATGAACAGCCACAAATTGGCTCGTCCAATTAAGTCATTTGGAGACAAAAGGAAAAGAAAGATATTTACTCTACGCAGTCGTAGAATATTGATACTGCAGAGTGATGTATGGATGAGATGGAATCAACTGAAATATTCACTGAACATGAGTTGTAACAGTGAACTGGCTACAGCATTGATTGATGGTTGGTGAGTATAGTTCAGTTTTCGTGTGTTGTCTTGGCTACAGCATTGATTGATGGTTGGTGAGTATTGTTCAGTTTTCGTGTTGTCTTGGCTACAGCATTGATTGATGGTTGGTGAGTATAGTTCAGTGTTCGTGTTGTCTTGGCTACAGCATTGATGGTTGGTGAGTATAGTTCAGTGTTCGTGTTGTCTTGGCTACAGCATTGATTGATGGTTGGTGAGTATAGGTCAGTTTTCATGTTGTCTTGGCTACAGCATTGATTGATGGTTGGTGAGTATAGTTCAGTTTTCGTGTTGTCTTGGCTACAGCATTGATTGATGGTTGGTGAGTATAGTTCAGTTTGCGTGTTGTCTTGGCTACAGCATTGATGGTTGGTGAGTATAGTTCAGTGTTCGTGTTGTCTTGGCTACAGCATTGATGGTTGGTGAGTATAGTTCAGTGTTCGTGTTGTCTTGGCTACAGCATTGATTGATGGTTGGTGAGTATAGTTCAGTGTTCGTGTTGTCTTGGCTACAGCATTAATGGTTGGTGAGTATGGTTCAGTGTTCGTGTTGTCTTGGCTACAGCATTGATTGATGGTTGGTGAGTATAGTTCAGTTTTTGTGTTGTCTTGGCTACAGCATTGATTGATGGTTGGTGAGTATAGTTCAGTTTTCGTGTTGTCTTGGCTACAGCATTGATTGATGGTTGGTGAGTATAGTTCAGTTTTCGTGTTGCCTTGGCTACAGCATTGATTGATGGTTGGTGAGTATAGTTCAGTTTTCGTGTTGTCTTCATTGGCTGGTTGTTACAGATGAGTTATCAGATACTCGTGCAGCATGTATAATTGGCTTCAGTGGTGGTGTGGTTACGGTCGTTGGCTTCAAATCACTTGTCCTGTAGGTTCGAATCCCAATGGGGTTGTCGAATTATTACATGTGAGGAAGCTATCCAGCTGACTTGCGGTAGGTCGGTGGTTCTACACGGGTGTCCGTCCATGACTGCTCGGAGTGGCACCCAGGGTCTTCCTCCGCCTATTAAAGCTATGGTAGCGGGAGAGTCGCCAGACCTTTCACATCAGAGGTGAACGCCCTCTCACAACTTCCAAGCCACATTTTAATTATATGCCTGTAATCCACAGTATATGCGGGAAAATGTACTGGTATTATTTTCTGACCATGTAAGTGTTCAGCATTGCAATAGTATGCCTTATTTATGGACAACTCATATATCTTTGTTGGGATTCAAACTTGTGACTATGAGGCATATAGCTGCCAGGACATAAGCTACATGTAGAGGGTGATTAGCGAGAAATAGTCTGTCCTGAACCGCTACACTTCTCTATGTCGAGAACCGCTACACGTCTCTATGTCCTGAACCGCTGAACTTCTCTATGTCGAGAACCGCTACACTTCTCTATGTCTTGAACCGCTGAACTTCTCTATGTCGAGAACCGCTACACTTCTCTATGTCCTGAACCGCTGAACTTCTCTATGTCGAGAACCGCTACACATCTCTATGTCGAGTTCCACTACACTTCTCTATGTCGAGAACCACTACACTTCTCTATGTCGAGAACCGCTACACATCTCTATGTCGAGTTCCACTACACTTCTCTATGTCGAGAACCACTACACTTCTCTATGTCGAGAACCGCTACACTTCTCTATGTCGAGAACCGCTACACTTCTCTATGTCGAGAACCACTACACTTCTCTATGTCGAGAACCGCTACACTTCTCTATGTCGAGAACCGCTACACTTCTCTATGTCGAGAACCGCTACACTTCTCTATGTCGAGTTCCGCTACACTTCTCTATGTCGAGAACCGCTACACTTCTCTATGTCGAGAACCGCTACACTTCTCTATGTCGAGAATCGCTACACTTCTCTATGTCGAGAACCACTACACATCTCTATGTCGAGAACCGCTACACTTCTCTATGTCGAGTTCCACTACACTTCTCTATGTCGAGTTCCGCTACACTTCTCTATGTCGAGAACCGCTACACTTCTCTATGTCGAGAACCACTACACTTCTCTATGTCGAGAACCGCTACACTTCTCTATGTCGAGTTCCGCTACACTTCTCTATGTCGAGTTCCACTACACAAAACTCCATGTTTGGACCAGGTGATTTTATTTCGATTTCTCGTGTAATTTCAGGCATGATAACGCAAATAACACTGGGAAATATTTTGATGAACAGCAAAGGTGTTCAGGGTCGACAGATGGAAAGCTTGGACAAGTTTATACAGAAATTGATTCTCGGTAAAACTGTTGTCATTTACCATCTTTGAACTTGATAGCTACTGTGCATGTAAAGCTTAGTTTTAAAAGAGGTATGAAAAGTGAATCTGGCACCTCCAAGAGTTGCAGGTAAGGAAATCCCACCCGAGGGGTGAATATGCGTGCAAAGAACAGAACAAGGCTCTGCAAAGAACGTAGCTCGTTCAGAAACAAATTCAGTCAGTCTTGGGTTTAACCTGGCTCATCTTGCTTATCTAACTGAATGCTACACAATTTATGCACCTAATTGGTTTATAATATTATAATAAAGCCACTCTTACAAGGACATCGTGGTTTGAAAACTAGCTTTCATAAATCATTTATAGTAACAAGAACATCTTTTGCATTTTTCAGCATGTCTAGTGCTGTTACAAAAGTGGAGGCCAATCTTGATGAAGTTACAGTGAAAGTTGAACTTAGCACTGGTGCTAGCTCCGGTAATTCTGATACAGATACCGTATCAGATAAAGAAATTAATGAAATAATCAACTTTGCCAAGAATGATTTGAAATTGATCAAACTTGCAGAATTGGAATCTGAAAACAGTAAGAAAGATAGAAAGCGTAGAAAAAGCACCCGTGTACGATCACGTGGTTACAGACCAAATTATGCACATATGGACTGGAAAGAGCAAAGTGATAATGATAGTGATAGCTTGGAAAATTTTGAAAATGCGATGTTGAATAAATCAAAACATGGAAATAATAAGAAAACCATTGAAGAGTCAAATAAATCAGAGCATATAGAAAGCAGAAATAAACATAAAATAGGAAGTGACAACGGTAAGAAGGTAAAGAAAAGTACTGCAGTTGATTCCGATTTCGTTGTTAGTGATGTTGTTATTCAGGATGTAGATGTTAGCGATATTTGTAATTATGCTGCTGATGATAATGAAATGGCTGAGAAAGCTAATAGTGACAAAGGTGTGCAAGCATTACCTAAAGGGAAGACAATGTCAGTACCTAAAAACAGAAGAAAAAGAAAACAGAAAATTAACTGTGAACGAGTAGGTGTGTCAGAGGCGATTGAATCACTTGGTATATCTGTAAAGATACCTAAGCAAGAAAAGAAAGTAAAGAGAGAGAAATGTAATGAGGCAGAAAACATTAAAAAGCCATGGGTGAAAATAAAACTTGAAGACTACCAAGAAAAATATAGAATAGAGATAGTAGGTTCTTTTGAAAGAAAAAATCGTAACAGCAATTTAACTGAAGAACTGTATACTTGTTTGCTATGTGGACGATTCAAATCAACTGCGAAAGATATTTTTGAAGAACATATTGAAAAACATGTGAATATGGTTCTTGAGTGTGATCATTGTAGCTATGTTGGTCGTTCAGAGGTTGAACTAGTGAGGCATAAGGTGGGTTCTGGGCATATGCCCAAAGGACAAGAGTATATGTGTGACATATGTGGAATGGTTCTCTACACGTGGGATGCAAGGCTTTCGCATATGGGAAAAGCTCACAATGATCCAAAGTTCAAATGTAAATTTTGTGATGAGAAGTTTGTAACACGGTCAAAGAGGAAGCAGCATACGAGACTGGTTCATATTGATTTAGCACAATATTGTAAGAGTTGTAAAGCAGGTAAGAAACACTCTAGGAAATGTTCTATATCATTCAAAATGTCTACCTTTACAATGTGTATACTGAAAGGGAAAATCTGTAGCAGATATTATCAAATCGTTAATTTAACACTGGTGAAAGAAATCGTAAATTCATATAATAAGTAGGAAATGTATTGTTATTTAAATATTTTGGCTAAATTGATGGTCATTTTGTTACCATAGCAACATGGAATTAAGAATTTCCGAATTTGAGTTCTAATTTATTTTAGATTGTCAGGCATTAAGTGCTGAGGACTTCATGAAACACCAAGAGACGTGTAAACCCGGCCATCAATGCCAGGTGTGCGGGGTGGTGCTGGCCTCCAAGAACGGTTTGAGCAGTCATCTCAAATCTACGCACATGGGCGTGAGAAAATACCAGTGTGACATATGTCCGTATGCTGGCAAAAGTGGTCAGAGGCTGAAAGAGCATGTTATGACGCATACAAGTAAGTAAATAAGTACACAAAATTTGTGAAGGGGACCAACATTACCTAGATTTCCATAGTTTAGTAAACTTTAGTTACATCATAAAATATTATTTTATTGCTTGCATCTGTTTAACGTAAACATGTGAATTGACTCGGTACAAAACAGGTGTATAAAAAGGAAAGCAAACGGCCGGGCCACTAGCACTATTAATTAATAAATGACCCCCAGGCATTTCCTTAAAAATAGGCAATAATCGTAAGATTTTATTGAAGCTAAACCGTAAACCAGGGGTGGAGATTCACGTTGGAACTCCGGTACAACAACGACTCAAATATTGTGTCATGTACTAGTAGTCAGGGCAGTGATTTGGATGTGTACACTCAAATATTGTGTCATGTACTAGTAGTTAGGGCAGTGATTTGGGTGTGTACACTCAAATATTGTGTCATGTACTAGTAGTTAGGGCAGTGATTTGGGTGTGTACACTCAAATATTGTGTCATGTACTAGTAGTTAGGGCAGTGATTTGGGTGTGTACACTCAAATATTGTGTCATGTACTAGTAGTTAGGGCAGTGATTTGGGTGTGTACACTCAAATATTGTGTCATGTACTAGTAGTTAGGGCAGTGATTTGGGTGTGTACACTCAAATATTGTGTCATGTACTAGTAGTTAGGGCAGTGATTTGGGTGTGTACACTCAAATATTGTGTCATGTACTAGTAGTTAGGGCAGTGATTTGGGTGTGTACACATTACATTTGTATTTTGGCAGGAAATATGACTCACATAATTATGTTCTCAACGCATTTGTATATTGTAATATAGGCTACCCTTCTATTTATCTATGACTAACCGATACAGTTCTAATCAACACCTACATACCTTACAATCTAATCAACATCTACATACCTTACAATCTAATCAACATACCTTACAATCTAATCAACACCTACATACCTTACAATCTAATCAACATCTACATACCTTACAATCTAATCAACATACCTTACAATCTAATCAACACCTACATACCTTACAATCTAATCAACACCTACATACCTTACAATCTAATCAACACCTACATACCTTACAATCTAATCAACATCTACATACCTTACAATCTAATCAACATCTACATACCTTACAATCTAATCAACACCTACATACCTTACAATCTAACCAACACCTACATACCTTACAATCTAATCAACACCTACATACCTTACAATCTAACCAACATCTACATACCTTACAATCTAATCAACACCTACATACTTACAATCTAATCAACATCTACATATCTTACAATCTAATCAACACCTACATACCTTACAATCTAACCAACACCTACATACCTTACAATCTAATCAACACCTACATACCTTACAATCTAATCAACACCTACATACCTTACAATCTAATCAACACCTACATACCTTACAATCTAATCAACACCTACATACCTTACAATCTAACCAACACCTACATACCTTACAATCTAATCAACACCTACATACCTTACAATCTAATCAACACCTACATACCTTACAATCTAACCAACATCTACATACCTTACAATCTAACCAACATCTACATACCTTACAATCTAATCAACATCTACATACCTTACAATCTAATCAACATACCTTACAATCTAATCAACACCTACATACCTTACAATCTAACCAACATCTACATACCTTACAATCTAATCAACATCTACATACCTTACAATCTAATCAACATACCTTACAATCTAACCAACATCTACATACCTTACAATCTAATCAACATCTACATACCTTACAATCTAATCAACATACCTTACAATCTAAACAACACCTACATACCTTACAATCTAATCAACATCTACATACCTTACAATCTAATCAACATCTACATACCTTACAATCTAATCAACATCTACATACCTTACAATCTAAACAACACCTACATACCTTACAATCCAAACAACACCTACATACCTTACAATCTAAACAACACCTACATACCTTACAATCTAAACAACACCTACATACCTTACAATCTAATCAACACCTACATACCTTACAATCTAATCAACACCTACATACCTTACAATCTAATCAACACCTACATACCTCCTACATACCTTACAATCTAATCAACACCTACATACCTTACAATCTAATCTTACCATGAGTATTATCGTGTCAATCTCTGGGTTTTTACTATGTTAATCTAGCACACAACTACTGCACAATCACAGACGGATCTGTAGTCCAGTGGTAACAGTGGACTGATAATCCAGGGATCGCAGGTTCGATCCCCCGTCTGACCATAATAAAATTAACAGTCTTTCAGATGGGAAGTGAAACCACTGGACTACAGATCCATCTGTCACCAGCAACTAACACTTACTTCAATATATATGATGTACTCTCACCCACCTACCACTACAGATGTCTCTTGCACGTAAAAGAACCAGAAGAGACTCTGGAATGGGTCTCTGTCTGTATCATTGCACTATCCTCCAAAAATCTAAAATGACTAATCTCTTCAGGAGGCGTCGCTCATATGGGCAACCGGTAGCGACAATAAATAAACGTAAAACACACACACACTGCACAATCATGGATTATCAAATAAGAACTTGTCTCACACATTGCACCGTCTATATTTCAGGTATTCACCCATATAGTTGTAGTCAGTGTACGTTTACCTGTGTACAGGCGTGTCAACTTAAGTCTCACATGCGTACACACAGTGGAGAGAAGCCATTTAAGTGTACTAGGTGTAAGTTTGCTGCAGCCTGGAATGTACAACTCAAGGAGCATGTCAAACTGCATGACATGCAGACAAGTGTCGTGTGTGAACGATGTAGTATCGTGTTCAAGAATGAGAAGGCTCTCAAAATGCATGAGAAAAAGGACCACTGCTTCTGAAAAATATATTCCTGTAGTAGGATGCCATATTTTATTGTATTCTCATTTTGTCAGGACTGGAGCTAGAGGGTGATTTGTTGGAAATGCTGTGACTGTGCTTCCTCATTTCTCCCTGCAGGACTGGAGCAAGAGGGTGATTTGTTAGAACTGGTATCCCTGAGTTTCGTCATTTCTCCCTGCAGGACTGGCGCTAGAGGGTGATTTGTTAGAACTGGTATCCCTGCGTTTCATCATTTCTCCCTGCAGGGCTGGAGCAAGAGGGTGATTTGTTAGAACTGGTATCCCTGAGTTTCGTCATTTCTCCCTGCAGGACTGGCGCTAGAGGGTGATTTGTTAGAACTGGTATCCCTGAGTTTCGTCATTTCTCCCTGCAGGGCTGGAGCAAGAGGGTGATTTGTTAGAACTGGTATCCCTGAGTTTCGTCATTTCTCCCTGCAGGGCTGGAGCAAGAGGGTGATTTGTTAGAACTGGTATCCCTGAGTTTCGTCATTTCTCCCTGCAGGACTGGAGTAAGAGGGTGATATGTTAGAAATGCTGTCCCTGAGCTTTCTCAATTCTCCCTGCAGGGCTGGAACTAGAGGGTGATTTGTTAGGGAGGGACTGAATCTAATGTTGTTCTTGTGGTCCAACAAATGTGTGTATGTATATAATACTTCTATGATTGTGCTTGTACATATACAATAAAATATGATTAAACTAACTTCTCCCTACAGGACTGGAACTAGAGAATGATATGGGAGAAATGCTCTGTCTGATCTTCCTCGCTTCTCCCTACAGGACTAGAACTAAAGGGTGATTTGGAAGAAATTCTGTCCCTGAGCATCCTCACTTCTCCCTGTTTGCATCTGAGGGAGAAGTTGTTTTCATTAGACTATGTATAGAAGACGTTTGGATTGTGTCACAAAAATGTTCGCTATTACTCCAAAGGTTTCTCACTAGTTTGAAGACCTGGCTTTAATTTTACATAACGGACACTTAGGAGTAACATTCGAAGAACCGATGGACAAAGTTTGATCAATATACGACCACTAACATACACAATAAGCCAAGATTACTAACTGGTTTCATTTGTTTATTTCAAATTCTTTGCGTCTATAAATAACTGGTGTACATTCCATCTATGTATAACTTGTGCATGCGTAGAGAACATGCAAAGCTGAAATAAACACATGGAATCATGGCTTGTATGCCAGGCGCCAGGCTGGTAGGCAATCGCTAACCATTATTTAACTAGCTGGCTCACCAACCGGCCATATCAGAATGAACCCCATTCAGGTTTCGAACCATCGACCTCCCGCTCCGTAGGCGGACGCCTTAACCACTAGGCTACGGAGACGAATTATAACTGAGATCAGTCTGCTGTGATGGGGAGACCACCCACCTTTCAGTCGACTGTTTCTGGATCCCATGTACTCAGCACGTATATAAATAGACTTATTGTTGTACATTTTTAAGCAGGTTCGATCCCCCGTCTGACCCTAATAAAATTAACAGTCTTTCAGATGGGACGTTACATCGAGGTCTCGTGTCGGTGCTTACACCGTGCACGTAAAAGAACCAGAGAAGACTCTGGAATGGGTCTCTGTCTGTATCATGCACTATCCTCCAAAATCTAAAATGACTAATCTCTTCAGGAGGCGTCGCTCATATTGACAACCGGTAGCGACGATAAATAAACGTAAAACAAACACACTCATTTTTAAAATAGATTTTATGAGGCTCTATTTTAGGTCAACCTTGCGTGCAGAACACTGTGTGTGTTTTACATATGAGTGACACCTCCTGAAGAGATTAGTCATTTTAGATAGATTTTCTAATAATGTATCATATAAATCATAGGAGTGCAGTCATGTTCACACCAAATTTCATCAGGATTTTTACACTTCAAACGAAGGGCTTCCAGATTTATGTATGTTATGAAATATAAACACCATACACTGACCACCACTCACTATCCCTCTCTGACCATCACTCACTATCCCTCTCTGACCATCACTCACTATCCCTCTCTGACCACCACTCACTATCCCTCTCTGACCACCACTCACTATGCCTCTCTGACCACCACTCACTATCCCTCTGACCACCACTCACTATCCTCTCTGACCACCACTCACTATCCATCTCTGACCACCACTCACTATCCCTCTCTGACCACCACTCACTATCCCTCTCTGACCACCACTCACTATCCCTCTCTGACCACCACTCACTATCCCTCTCTGACCATCACTCACTATCCCTCTCTGACCACCACTCACTATCCATCTCTGACCACCACTCACTATCCCTCTCTGACCACCACTCACTATCCCTCTCTGACCACCACTCACTATCCATCTCTGACCACCACTCACTATCCCTCTCTGACCACCACTCACTATCCCTCTCTGACCACCACTCACTATCCATCTCTGACCACCACTCACTATCCCTCTCTGACCACCACTCACTATCCCTCTCTGACCACCACTCACTATCCCTCTCTGACCACCACTCACTATCCCTCTCTGACCACCACTCACTATCCCTCTCTGACCACCACTCACTATCCCTCTCTGACCACCACTCACTATCCCTCTCTGACCACCACTCACTATCCCTCTCTGACCACCACTCACTATCCCTCTCTGACCACCACTCACTATCCCTCTGACCACCACTCACTATCCCTCTCTGACCACCACTCACTATCCTCTCTGACCACCACTCTCTGACCACCACTCACTATCCCTCTCTGACCACCACTCACTATCCCTCTCTGACCACCACTCACTATCCCTCTCTGACCACCACTCACTATCCCTCTCTGACCACCCCCTCTCTGGCCACCACTCACTATCCCTCTGACCACCACTCACTATCCCTCTCTGACCACCACTCACTATCCCTCTCTGACCACCACTCACTATCCCTCTCTGACCACCACTCACTATCCCTCTCTGACCACCACTCACTATCCCTCTCTGACCACCACTCACTATCCCTCTCTGACCACCACTCACTATCCCTCTCTGACCACCACTCACTATCCCTCTCTGACCACCACTCACTATCCCTCTCTGACCACCACTCACTATCCCTCTCTGACCACCACTCACTATCCCTCTCTGACCACCACTCACTATCCCTCTCTGACCACCACTCACTGACCACCACTCACTATCCCTCTGACCACCACTCACTATCCCTCTCTGACCACCACTCACTATCCCTCTCTGACCACCACTCACTATCCCTCTCTGACCACCACTCACTATCCCTCTCTGACCACCACTCACTATCCCTCTCTGACCACCACTCACTATCCCTCTCTGACCACCACTCACTATCCCTCTCTGACCACCACTCACTATCCCTCTGACCACCACTCACTATCCCTCTCTGACCACCACTCACTATCCCTCTCTGACCACCACTCACTATCCCTCTCTGACCACCACTCACTATCCCTCTCTGACCACCACTCACTATCCCTCTCTGACCACCACTCACTATCCCTCTGACCACCACACACTGTCCCTCTCTGGTCACCACTCACTATCCCTCTCTGACCACCACTCTCTGGCCACCACTCACTATCCCTCTCTGGCCACCACTCACTATCCCTCTCTGACCATCACTCACTATCCCTCTCTGACCACCACTCACTATCCCTCTGGCCACCACTCACTATCCCTCTCTGACCACCACTCACTATCCCTCTCTGGCCACCACTCACTATCCCTCTCTGACCACCACTCACTATCCCTCTCTGACCACCACTCACTATCCCTCTCTGACCACCACTCACTATCCCTCTGACCACCACTCACTATCCCTCTCTGACCACCACTCACTATCCCTCTCTGACCACCACTCACTATCCCTCTCTGACCACCACTCACTATCCCTCTCTGACCACCACTCACTATCCCTCTGACCACCACTCACTATCCCTCTCTGACCACCACTCACTATCCCTCTCTGACCACCACTCACTATCCCTCTCTGACCACCACTCACTATCCCTCTCTGACCACCACTCACTATCCCTCTCTGACCACCACTCACTATCCCTCTGACCACCACTCACTATCCCTCTCTGACCACCACTCACTATCCCTCTCTGACCACCACTCACTATCCTCTCTGACCACCAC
>JABXNX010003055.1:0-38106 GCA_014843695.1 Archivesica marissinica | reverse complement strand
ATTCTATAGCAGAGGGGTGCTCGGGGTTATAATCAACCATTATATAGCAGTGGGATGCTCGGGGTTATAATCAACTCATTCTATAGCAGAGGGGTGCTCGGGGTTATAATCAACTCATTGTATAGCAGAGGGATGCTCGGGGTTATAATCAACTCATTCTATAGCAGAGGGGTGCTCGGGTATAATCAACTCATTCTATAGCAGAGGGGTGCTCGGGGTTATAATCAACTCATTCTATAGCAGAGGGGTGCTCGGGGTTATAATCAACTCATTCTATAGCAGAGGGGTGCTTGGGGTTATACTCAACCCATTATATAGCAGAGGGATGCTCGGGGTTATAATCAACTCATTCTATAGCAGAGGGGTGCTCAGGGTTATAATCAACGCATTCCATAGCAGAGGGGTGCTCGGGGTTATAATCAACTAATTATATAGCAGAGGGATGCTCAGGGTTATAATCAACCCATTCTATAGCAGACGGGTGCTCGGGGTTATAATCAACCCATTCTATAGCAGCGGGATGCTCGTGGTTATAATCAACCCATTATATAGCAGAGGGATGCTCGGGGTTATAATCAACGCATTCTATAGCAAACGGGTGCTCGGGGTTATAATCAACCCATTCTATAGCAGAGGGGTGCTCGTGGTTATAATCAACTCATTCCATAGCAGCGGGGTGCTCAGGGTTATAATCAACCCATTATATAGCAGAGGGATGCTCTGGGTTATAATCAACGCATTCTATAGCAGCGGGGTGCTCAGGGTTATAATCAACTCATTATATAGCAGAGGGATGCTCGGGGTTATAATCAACTCATTCTATAGCAGAGGGATACCCAGGGTTATAATCAACTCATTATATAGCAGCGGGATGCTCGGGGTTATAATCAACCCATTATATAGCAGTGGGATGCCCAGGGTTATAATCAACTCATTCTATATCAGAGGGGTGCTCGGGGTTATAATCAACTCATTCTATAGCAGAGGGATGCTCGGGGTTATAATCAACGCATTCTATAGCAGAGGGGTGCTCGGGGTTATAATCAACTCATTCTATAGCAGAGGGATGCTCGGGGTTATAATCAACTCATTATATAGCAGAGGGATGCCCAGGGTTATAATCAACTCATTCTATAGCAGAGGGATGCCCAGGGTTATAATCAACTCATTATATAGCAGCGGGATGCTCGGGGTTATAATCAACCCATTATATAGCAGTGGGATGCCCAGGGTTATAATCAACTCATTCTATATCAGAGGGGTGCTCGGGGTTATAATCAACTCATTCTATAGCAGAGGGATGCTCGGGGTTATAATCAACGCATTCTATAGCAGAGGGGTGCTCGGGGTTATAATCAACTCATTATATAGCAGAGGGATGCTCGGGGTTATAATCAACTCATTATATAGCAGAGGGATGCTCGGGGTTATAATCAACGCATTCTATAGCAGAGGGGTGCTCGGGGTTATAATCAACCCATTATATAGCAGAGGGATGCTCGGGGTTATAATCAACGCATTCTATAGCAGAGGGGTGCTCGGGGTTATAATCAACCCATTCTATAGCAGAGGAATGCTCGGGTTATAATCAACTCATTATATAGCAGAGGGATGCTCGGGGTTATAATCAACCCATTATATAGCAGAGGGGTGCTCGGGGTTATAATCAACCCATTCTATATCAGACGGGTGCTCGGGGTTATAATCAACCCATTCTATAGCAGCGGGATGCTCGGGGTTATAATCAACCCATTATATAGCAGTGGGATGCTCAGGGTTATACTCAACTCATTCTATATAGCAGAGGGATGCTCTGGGTTATAATCAACCCATTATATAGCAGAGGGGTGCTCGGGGTTATAATCAACCCATTATATAGCAGAGGGATGCTCGGGGTTATAATCAACCCATTCTATAGCAGAGGGGTGCTCGTGGTTATAATCAACTCATTCTATAGCAGCGGGGTGCTCAGGGTTATAATCAACCCATTATATAGCAGTGAGATGCTCAGGGTTATAATCAACTCATTATATAGCAGTGGGATGCTCAGGGTTATAATCAACTCATTGTATAGCAGAGGGATGCTCGGGGTTATAATCAACCCATTCTATAGCAGAGGGATGCTCGGGGTTATAATCAACTCATTATATAGCAGAGGGATGCTCGGGGTTATAATCAACGCATTCTATAGCAGAGGGGTGTTCGGGGTTATAATCAACCCATTATATAGCAGAGGGATGATCGGGGTTATAATCAACGCATTCTATAGCAGAGGGGTGCTCGGGCTTATAATCAACCCATTATATAGCAGAGGGATGCTCGGGGTTATAATCAACTCATTATATAGCAGAGGGATGCTCGGGGTTATAATCAACGCATTCTATAGCAGAGGGGTGCTCGGGGTTATACTCAACTCATTCTATAGCAGAGGGATGCTCGGGGTTATAATCAACCCATTCTATAGCAGAGGGGTGCTCGGGGTTATAATCAACTCATTGTATAGCAGTGGGATGCACAGGGTTATAATCAACTCATTCTATAGCAGAGGGGTGCTCGGGGTTATAATCAACTCATTGTATAGCAGAGGGATGCTCGGGGTTATAATCAACTCATTCTATAGCAGAGGGGTGCTCGGGATTATAATCAACTCATTCTATAGCAGAGGGGTGCTCGGGGTTATAGTCAACTCATTCTATAGCAGAGGGGTGCTCGGGGTTATAATCAACTCATTCTATAGCAGAGGGGTGCTCGGGGTTATAATCAACCCATTATATAGCAGAGGGATGCTCGGGGTTATAATCAACTCATTCTATAGCAGAGGGGTGCTCAGGGTTATAATCAACGCATTCTATAGCAGAGGGGTGCTCGGGGTTATAATCAACTAATTATATAGCAGAGGGATGCTCAGGGTTATAATCAACCCATTCTATAGCAGACGGGTGCTCGGGGTTATAATCAACCCATTCTATAGCAGCGGGATGCTCGGGGTTATAATCAACCCATTATATAGCAGAGGGATGCTCGGGGTTATAATCAACGCATTCTATAGCAGAGGGGTGCTCGGGGTTATAATCAACCCATTCTATAGCAGAGGGATGCTCGGGGTTATAATCAACTCATTATATAGCAGAGGGATGCTCGGGGTTATAATCAACCCATTATATAGCAGAGGGGTGCTCGGGGTTATAATCAACCCATTCTATATGCAGAGGGGTGCTCGGGGTTATAATCAACCCATTCTATAGCAGTGGGATGCTCAGGGTTATAATCAACTCATTATATAGCAGAGGGATGCTCTGGGTTATAATCAACTCATTGTATAGCAGAGGGATGCTCGGGGTTATAATCAACCCATTATATAGCAGAGGGATGCTCGGGGTTATAATCAACTCATTATATAGCAGAGGGATGCTCGGGGTTATAATCAACCCATTCTATAGCAGAGGGGTGCTCGGGGTTATAATCAACCCATTATATAGCAGAGGGATGCTCAGGGTTATAATCAACTCATTATATAGCAGAGGGATGCTCGGGGTTATAATCAACCCATTATATAGCAGAGGGATGCTCGGGGTTATAATCAACTCATTATATAGCAGAGGGATGCTCGGGGTTATAATCAACGCATTCTATAGCAGAGGGATGCTCGGGGTTATAATCAACTCATTCTATAGCAGAGGGATGCTCGGGGTTATAATCAACCCATTCTATAGCAGAGGGGTGCTCGGGGTTATAATCAACCCATTATATAGCAGAGGGATGCTCAGGGTTATAATCAACTCATTCTATAGCAGAGGGGTGCTCGGGGTTATAATCAACTCATTATATAGCAGAGGGATGCTCGGGGTTATAATCAACGCATTCTATAGCAGAGGGGTGCTCGGGGTTATAATCAACTCATTCTATAGCAGAGGGATGCTCGGGGTTATAATCAACTCATTCTATAGCAGAGGGATGCTCGGGGTTATAATCAACTCATTCTATAGCAGAGGGGTGCTCGGGGTTATAATCAACTCATTCTATAGCAGAGGGATGCTCGGGTTATAATCAACTCATTATATAGCAGAGGGATGCTCGGGGTTATAATCAACTCATTCTATAGCAGAGGGGTGCTCGGGGTTATAATCAACTCATTCTATAGCAGAGGGGTGCTCGGGGTTATAATCAACTCATTCTATAGCAGAGGGATGCTCGGGGTTATAATCAACTCATTCTATAGCAGAGGGGTGCTCGGGGTTATAATCAACCATTATATAGCAGAGGGATGCTCGGGGTTATAATCAACTCATTCTATAGCAGAGGGGTGCTCAGGGTTATAATCAACGCATTCTATAGCAGAGGGGTGCTCGGGGTTATAATCAACTAATTATATAGCAGAGGGATGCTCAGGGTTATAATCAACCCATTCTATAGCAGACGGGTGCTCGGGGTTATAATCAACCCATTCTATAGCAGCGGGATGCTCGTGGTTATAATCAACCCATTATATAGCAGAGGGATGCTCGGGGTTATAATCAACGCATTCTATAGCAAACGGGTGCTCGGGGTTATAATCAACCCATTCTATAGCAGAGGGGTGCTCGTGGTTATAATCAACTCATTCCATAGCAGCGGGGTGCTCAGGGTTATAATCAACCCATTATATAGCAGTGAGATGCTCAGGGTTATAATCAACTCATTATATAGCAGTGGGATGCTCAGGGTTATAATCAACTCATTGTATAGCAGAGGGATGCTCGGGGTTATAATCAACCCATTCTATAGCAGAGGGATGCTCGGGGTTATAATCAACTCATTATATAGCAGAGGGATGCTCGGGGTTATAATCAACGCATTCTATAGCAGAGGGGTGTTCGGGGTTATAATCAACCCATTATATAGCAGAGGGATGCTCGGGGTTATAATCAACGCATTCTATAGCAGAGGGGTGCTCGGGTTATAATCAACCCATTATATAGCAGAGGGATGCTCGGGGTTATAATCAACTCATTATATAGCAGAGGGATGCTCGGGGTTATAATCAACGCATTCTATAGCAGAGGGGTGCTCGGGGTTATACTCAACTCATTCTATAGCAGAGGGATGCTCGGGGTTATAATCAACCCATTCTATAGCAGAGGGGTGCTCGGGGTTATAATCAACTCATTGTATAGCAGTGGGATGCACAGGGTTATAATCAACTCATTCTATAGCAGAGGGGTGCTCGGGGTTATAATCAACTCATTGTATAGCAGAGGGATGCTCGGGGTTATAATCAACTCATTCTATAGCAGAGGGGTGCTCGGGATTATAATCAACTCATTCTATAGCAGAGGGGTGCTCGGGGTTATAATCAACTCATTCTATAGCAGAGGGGTGCTCGGGGTTATAATCAACTCATTCTATAGCAGAGGGGTGCTCGGGGTTATAATCAACCCATTATATAGCAGAGGGATGCTCGGGGTTATAATCAACTCATTCTATAGCAGAGGGGTGCTCAGGGTTATAATCAACGCATTCTATAGCAGAGGGGTGCTCGGGGTTATAATCAACTAATTATATAGCAGAGGGATGCTCAGGGTTATAATCAACCCATTCTATAGCAGACGGGTGCTCGGGGTTATAATCAACCCATTCTATAGCAGCGGGATGCTCGGGGTTATAATCAACCCATTATATAGCAGTGGGATGCTCAGGGTTATACTCAACTCATTCTATATATCAGAGGGATGCTCTGGGTTATAATCAACCCATTATATAGCAAAGGGGTGCTCGGGGTTATAATCAACTCATTCTATAGCAGCGGGGTGCTCAGGGTTATAATCAACCCATTATATAGCAGTGGGATGCTCACGGTTATAATCAACTCATTATATAGCAGAGGGATGCTCTGGGTTATAATCAACTCATTGTATAGCAGAGGGATGCTCGGGGTTATAATCAACCCATTCTATAGCAGAGGGATGCTCGGGGTTATAATCAACGCATTCTATAGCAGAGGGGTGTTCGGGGTTATAATCAACCCATTGTATAGCAGAGGGATGCTCGGGGTTATAATCAACGCATTCTATAGCAGAGGGGTGCTCGAGGTTATAATCAACCATTATATAGCAGAGGGATGCTCGGGGTTATAATCAACGCATTCTATAGCAGAGGGGTGCTCGGGGTTATACTCAACGCATTCTATAGCAGAGGGATGCTCGGGGTTATAATCAACTCATTATATAGCAGAGGGATGCCCAGGGATATAATCAACTCATTCTATAGCAGAGGGATGCCCAGGGTTATAATCAACTCATTATATAGCAGCGGGATGCTCGGGGTTATAATCAACTCATTCTATAGCAGAGGGGTGCTCGGGGTTATAATCAACTCATTGTATAGCAGAGGGATGCTCGGGGTTATAATCAACTCATTATATAGCAGAGGGGTGCTCGGGGTTATAATCAGCTCATTATATAGCAGAGGGATGCTCGGGGTTATTATCAACCCATTATATAGCAGAGGGATGCTCGGGGTTATAATCAACTCATTCTATAGCAGAGGGATGCTCGGGGTTATAATCAACTCATTATATAGCAGAGGGATGCCCAGGGTTATAATCAACCCATTATATAGCAGTGGGATGCCCAGGGTTATAATCAACTCATTCTATATCAGAGGGGTGCTCGGGGTTATAATCAACGCATTCTATAGCAGAGGGGTGCTCGGGGTTATAATCAACTCATTATATAGCAGAGGGATGCTCGGGGTTATAATCAACTCATTATATAGCAGAGGGATGCTCGGGGTTATAATCAACGCATTCTATAGCAGAGGGGTGCTCGGGGTTATAATCAACCCATTATATAGCTGAGGGATGTTCGGGGTTATAATCAACTCATTGTATAGCAGAGGGATGCTCAGGGTTATAATCAACTCATTATATAGCGGTGGGATGCTCAGGGTTATAATCAACTCATTATATAGCAGTGGGATGCTCAGGGTTATAATCATCTCATTATATAGCTGAGGGGTGCTCGGGGTTATAATCAACTAATTATATAGCAGAGGGATGCTCAGGGTTATAATCAACTCATTGTATAGCAGAGGGATGCTCAGGGTTATAATCAACTCATTCTATAGCAGTGGGATGCTCAGGGTTATAATCAACTCATTCTATATAGCAGAGGGATGCTCTGGGTTATAATCAACTCATTATATAGCAGAGGGGTGCTCTGGGTTATAATCAACCCATTATATAGCAAAGGGGTGCTCGGGGTTATAATCAACTCATTATATAGCAGAGGGATGCTCTGGGTTATAATCAACTCATTGTATAGCAGAGGGATGCTCGGGGTTATAATCAACCCATTCTATAGCAGAGGGATGCTCGGGGTTATAATCAACGCATTCTATAGCAGAGGGGTGTTCGGGGTTATAATCAACCCATTGTATAGCAGAGGGATGCTCGGGGTTATAATCAACGCATTCTATAGCAGAGGGGTGCTCGGGGTTATAATCAACCCATTATATAGCAGAGGGATGCTCGGGGTTATAATCAACCATTCTATAGCAGAGGGGTGCTCGGGGTTATAATCAACGCATTCTATAGCAGAGGGATGCTCGGGTTATAATCAACTCATTGTATAGCAGAGGGATGCTCGGGGTTATAATCAACTCATTATATAGCAGAGGGGTGCTCGGGGTTATAATCAGCTCATTATATAGCAGAGGGATGCTCGGGGTTATAATCAACCCATTATATAGCAGAGGGATGCTCGGGGTTATAATCAACTCATTCTATAGCAGAGGGATGCTCGGGGTTATAATCAACTCATTATATAGCAGAGGGATGCCCAGGGTTATAATCAACCCATTATATAGCAGTGGGATGCCCAGGGTTATAATCAACTCATTCTATATCAGAGGGGTGCTCGGGGTTATAATCAACTCATTCTATAGCAGAGGGATGCTCGGGGTTATAATCAACGTATTCTATAGCAGAGGGGTGCTCGGGGTTATAATCAACTCATTCTATAGCAGAGGGATGCTCGGGGTTATAATCAACTCATTATATAGCAGAGGGATGCTCGGGGTTATAATCAACGCATTCTATAGCAGAGGGGTGCTCGGGGTTATAATCAACCCATTATATAGCTGAGGGATGTTCGGGGTTATAATCAACTCATTGTATAGCAGAGGGATGCTCAGGGTTATAATCAACTCATTATATAGCGGTGGGATGCTCAGGGTTATAATCAACTCATTATATAGCAGTGGGATGCTCAGGGTTATAATCATCTCATTATATAGCAGAGGGGTGCTCGGGGTAATAATCAACTCATTATATAGCTGAGGGGTGCTCGGGGTTATAATCAACTCATTATATAGCAGAGGGATGTTCGGGGTTATAATCAACTCATTATATAGCAGAGGGGTGCTCGGGGTTATAATCAGCTCATTATATAGCAGAGGGATGCTCGGGGTTATAATCAACTCATTCTATAGCAGAGGGATGCTCGGGGTTATAATCAACTCATTCTATAGCAGAGGGGTGCTCGGGGTTATAATCAACTCATTATATAGCAGAGTGGTGCTCGGGGTTATAATCAACACATTCTATAGCAGAGGGGTGCTCGGGGTTATAATCAACTCATTATATAGCAGAGGGATGCTCAAGGTTATAATCAACTCATTATATAGCAGAGGGATGCCCAGGGTTATAATCAACTCATTCTATAGCAGAGGGATGCCCAGGGTTATAAACAACTCATTATATAGCAGAGGGATGC
The DNA here is from genome assembly GCA_014843695.1 of Archivesica marissinica. Taxonomy (NCBI): domain Eukaryota; kingdom Metazoa; phylum Mollusca; class Bivalvia; order Venerida; family Vesicomyidae; genus Archivesica; species Archivesica marissinica. The sequence goes on along the minus strand of JABXNX010003055.1, from coordinate 29,353 downwards.
TCGGGGTTATAATCAACTCATTGTATAGCAGAGGGGTGCTCGGGGTTATAATCAACCCATTATATAGCAGAGGGATGCTCTGGGTTATAATCAACGCATTCTATAGCAGCGGGGTGCTCAGGGTTATAATCAACTCATTATATAGCAGAGGGATGCTCGGGGTTATAATCAACTCATTCTATAGCAGAGGGATACCCAGGGTTATAATCAACTCATTATATAGCAGCGGGATGCTCGGGGTTATAATCAACCCATTATATAGCAGTGGGATGCCCAGGGTTATAATCAACTCATTCTATATCAGAGGGGTGCTCGGGGTTATAATCAACTCATTCTATAGCAGAGGGATGCTCGGGGTTATAATCAACGCATTCTATAGCAGAGGGGTGCTCGAGGTTATAATCAACTCATTCTATAGCAGAGGGATGCTCGGGGTTATAATCAACTCATTATATAGCAGAGGGATGCCCAGGGTTATAATCAACTCATTCTATAGCAGAGGGATGCCCAGGGTTATAATCAACTCATTATATAGCAGCGGGATGCTCGGGGTTATAATCAACCCATTATATAGCAGTGGGATGCCCAGGGTTATAATCAACTCATTCTATATCAGAGGGGTGCTCGGGGTTATAATCAACTCATTCTATAGCAGAGGGATGCTCGGGGTTATAATCAACGCATTCTATAGCAGAGGGGTGCTCGGGGTTATAATCAACTCATTATATAGCAGAGGGATGCTCGGGGTTATAATCAACTCATTATATAGCAGAGGGATGCTCGGGGTTATAATCAACGCATTCTATAGCAGAGGGGTGCTCGGGGTTATAATCAACCCATTATATAGCAGAGGGATGCTCGGGGTTATAATCAACGCATTCTATAGCAGAGGGGTGCTCGGGGTTATAATCAACCCATTCTATAGCAGAGGAATGCTCGGGTTATAATCAACTCATTATATAGCAGAGGGATGCTCGGGGTTATAATCAACTCATTCTATAGCAGAGGGATGCTCGGGGTTATAATCAACCCATTCTATAGCAGAGGGGTGCTCGGGGTTATAATCAACTCATTCTATAGCAGCGGGATGCTCGGGGTTATAATCAACCCATTATATAGCAGAGGGGTGCTCGGGGTTATAATCAACTCATTCTATAGCAGAGGGATGCTCTGGGTTATAATCAACTCATTATATAGCAGAGGGGTGCTCGGGTTATAATCAACTTATAGCAGAGGGTGCTCGGGGTTATAATCACCATTTATAGCGAGGTGTCGGGTTATAATCAACTCATTCTATAGCAGGGGTGCTCAGGGTTATAATCAACCCATTATATAGCAGTGGGATGCTCAGGGTTATAATCAACTCATTATATAGCATGGGATGCTCAGGGTTATAATCAACTCATTGTATAGCAGAGGGATGCTCGGGGTTATAATCAACTCATTCTATAGCAGAGGGGTGCTCGGGGTTATAATCAACTCATTATATAGCAGAGGGATGCTCGGGGTTATAATCAACTCATTCTATAGCAGAGGGGTGCTCGGGGTTATAATCAACTCATTATATAGCAGAGGGATGCTCGGGGTTATAATCAACTCATTCTATAGCAGAGGGATGCTCGGGGTTATAATCAACTCATTCTATAGCAGAGGGGTGCTCGGGGTTATAATCAACTCATTATATAGCAGAGTGGTGCTCGGGGTTATAATCAACACATTCTATAGCAGAGGGGTGCTCGGGGTTATAATCAACTCATTATATAGCAGAGGGATGCTCAAGGTTATAATCAACTCATTATATAGCAGAGGGATGCCCAGGGTTATAATCAACTCATTCTATAGCAGAGGGATGCCCAGGGTTATAAACAACTCATTATATAGCAGAGGGATGCTCGGGGTTATAATCAACTCATTGTATAGCAGAGGGGTGCTCGGGGTTATAATCAACCCATTATATAGCAGAGGGATGCTCTGGGTTATAATCAACGCATTCTATAGCAGCGGGGTGCTCAGGGTTATAATCAACTCATTTATAGCAGAGGGATGCTCGGGTTATAATCAACTCATTTATAGCAGAGGGATGCTCGGGGTTATAATCAACTCATTGTATAGCAGAGGGTGCTCGGGGTTATTATAGCAGAGGGATGCTCGGGTTATAATCAACGCATTCTATAGCAGGGGGTGTCGGGTTATAATCAACTCATTATATAGCAGAGGGATGCTCGGGGTTATAATCAACTCATTCTATAGCAGAGGGATGCCCAGGGTTATAATCAACTCATTATATAGCAGCGGGATGCTCGGGGTTATAATCAACCCATTATATAGCAGTGGGATGCCCAGGGTTATAATCAACTCATTCTATATCAGAGGGGTGCTCGGGGTTATAATCAACTCATTCTATAGCAGAGGGATGCTCGGGGTTATAATCAACGCATTCTATAGCAGAGGGGTGCTCGGGGTTATAATCAACTCATTCTATAGCAGAGGGATGCTCGGGGTTATAATCAACTCATTATATAGCAGAGGGATGCCCAGGGTTATAATCAACTCATTCTATAGCAGAGGGATGCCCAGGGTTATAATCAACTCATTATATAGCAGCGGGATGCTCGGGGTTATAATCAACCCATTATATAGCAGTGGGATGCCCAGGGTTATAATCAACTCATTCTATATCAGAGGGGTGCTCGGGGTTATAATCAACTCATTATATAGCAGAGGGATGCTCGGGGTTATAATCAACGCATTCTATAGCAGAGGGGTGCTCGGGGTTATAATCAACTCATTATATAGCAGAGGGATGCTCGGGGTTATAATCAACTCATTATATAGCAGAGGGATGCTCGGGGTTATAATCAACGCATTCTATAGCAGAGGGGTGCTCGGGGTTATAATCAACCCATTATATAGCAGAGGGATGCTCGGGGTTATAATCAACGCATTCTATAGCAGAGGGGTGCTCGGGGTTATAATCAACCCATTCTATAGCAGAGGAATGCTCGGGTTATAATCAACTCATTATATAGCAGAGGGATGCTCGGGGTTATAATCAACCCATTATATAGCAGAGGGGTGCTCGGGGTTATAATCAACCCATTCTATATCAGACGGGTGCTCGGGGTTATAATCAACCCATTCTATAGCAGCGGGATGCTCGGGGTTATAATCAACCCATTATATAGCAGTGGGATGCTCAGGGTTATACTCAACTCATTCTATATAGCAGAGGGATGCTCTGGGTTATAATCAACCCATTATATAGCAGAGGGGTGCTCGGGGTTATAATCAACCCATTATATAGCAGAGGGATGCTCGGGGTTATAATCAACCCATTCTATAGCAGAGGGGTGCTCGTGGTTATAATCAACTCATTCTATAGCAGCGGGGTGCTCAGGGTTATAATCAACCCATTATATAGCAGTGAGATGCTCAGGGTTATAATCAACTCATTATATAGCAGTGGGATGCTCAGGGTTATAATCAACTCATTGTATAGCAGAGGGATGCTCGGGGTTATAATCAACCCATTCTATAGCAGAGGGATGCTCGGGGTTATAATCAACTCATTATATAGCAGAGGGATGCTCGGGGTTATAATCAACGCATTCTATAGCAGAGGGGTGTTCGGGGTTATAATCAACCCATTATATAGCAGAGGGATGCTCGGGGTTATAATCAACGCATTCTATAGCAGAGGGGTGCTCGGGCTTATAATCAACCCATTATATAGCAGAGGGATGCTCGGGGTTATAATCAACTCATTATATAGCAGAGGGATGCTCGGGGTTATAATCAACGCATTCTATAGCAGAGGGGTGCTCGGGGTTATACTCAACTCATTCTATAGCAGAGGGATGCTCGGGGTTATAATCAACCCATTCTATAGCAGAGGGATGCTCGGGGTTATAATCAACCCATTATATAGCAGTGGGATGCCCAGGGTTATAATCAACTCATTCTATATCAGAGGGGTGCTCGGGGTTATAATCAACTCATTCTATAGCAGAGGGATGCTCGGGGTTATAATCAACGCATTCTATAGCAGAGGGGTGCTCGGGGTTATAATCAACTCATTCTATAGCAGAGGGATGCTCGGGGTTATAATCAACTCATTATATAGCAGAGGGATGCTCGGGGTTATAATCAACTCATTCTATAGCAGAGGGGTGCTCGGGGTTATAATCAACCCATTATATAGCAGAGGGATGCTCGGGGTTATAATCAACTCATTCTATAGCAGAGGGGTGCTCGGGGTTATAATCAACTCATTCTATAGCAGAGGGGTGCTCGGGGTTATAATCAACTATTTATAGCAGAGGGTGCTCGGGGGGTTATAATTATAGCAGGGGATGCTCGGGGTTATAATCAACTCATTATATAGCAGAGGGATGCTCGGGGTTATAATCAACCCATTATATAGCAGAGGGGTGCTCGGGGTTATAATCAACCCATTCTATAGCAGACGGGTGCTCGGGGTTATAATCAACCCATTCTATAGCAGCGGGATGCTCGGGGTTATAATCAACCCATTATATAGCAGTGGGATGCTCAGGGTTATACTCAACTCATTCTATATGCAGAGGGATGCTCTGGGTTATAATCAACCCATTATATAGCAGGGGATGCTCAGGGTTATAATCAACTCATTATATAGCAGAGGGATGCTCGGGGTTATAATCAACTCATTATATAGCAGAGGGATGCTCGGGGTTATAATCAACCCATTCTATAGCAGAGGGATGCTCGGGGTTATAATCAACTCATTATATAGCAGAGGGGTGCTCGGGGTTATAATCAACCCATTCTATAGCAGAGGGGTGCTCGGGGTTATAATCAACCCATTATATAGCAGAGGGATGCTCGGGGTTATAATCAACTCATTCTATAGCAGAGGGGTGCTCGGGGTTATAATCAACCCATTCTATAGCAGAGGGATGCTCGGGGTTATAATCAACTCATTATATAGCAGAGGGATGCTCGGGGTTATAATCAACGCATTCTATAGCAGAGGGGTGTGGGGTTTTTCATTTATAGCAGAGGGATGCCGGGTTATAATCAACCATTTATAGCAGAGGGATGCTCGGGGTTATAATCAACCATTTATAGCAGAGGGATGCTCGGGTTATAATCAACTCATTCTATAGCAGAGGGGTGCTCGGGGTTATAATCAACTCATTATATAGCAGAGGGATGCTCGGGGTTATAATCAACGCATTCTATAGCAGAGGGGTGCTCGGGGTTATAATCAACTCATTATATAGCAGAGGGATGCTCGGGGTTATAATCAACTCATTATATAGCAGAGGGATGCTCGGGGTTATAATCAACGCATTCTATAGCAGAGGGGTGCTCGGGGTTATAATCAACTCATTCTATAGCAGAGGGATGCTCGGGTTATAATCAACTCATTATATAGCAGAGGGATGCTCGGGGTTATAATCAACTCATTCTATAGCAGAGGGATGCTCGGGGTTATAATCAACTCATTCTATAGCAGAGGGGTGCTCGGGGTTATAATCAACTCATTCTATAGCAGAGGGGTGCTCGGGGTTATAATCAACTCATTCTATAGCAGAGGGGTGCTCGGGGTTATAATCAACCCATTATATAGCAGAGGGATGCTCGGGGTTATAATCAACTCATTCTATAGCAGAGGGGTGCTCAGGGTTATAATCAACGCATTCTATAGCAGAGGGGTGCTCGGGGTTATAATCAACTAATTATATAGCAGAGGGATGCTCAGGGTTATAATCAACCCATTCTATAGCAGACGGGTGCTCGGGGTTATAATCAACCCATTCTATAGCAGCGGGATGCTCGTGGTTATAATCAACCCATTATATAGCAGAGGGATGCTCGGGGTTATAATCAACGCATTCTATAGCAAACGGGTGCTCGGGGTTATAATCAACCCATTCTATAGCAGAGGGGTGCTCGTGGTTATAATCAACTCATTCCATAGCAGCGGGGTGCTCAGGGTTATAATCAACCCATTATATAGCAGTGAGATGCTCAGGGTTATAATCAACTCATTATATAGCAGTGGGATGCTCAGGGTTATAATCAACTCATTGTATAGCAGAGGGATGCTCGGGGTTATAATCAACCCATTCTATAGCAGAGGGATGCTCGGGGTTATAATCAACTCATTATATAGCAGAGGGATGCTCGGGGTTATAATCAACGCATTCTATAGCAGAGGGGTGTTCGGGGTTATAATCAACCCATTATATAGCAGAGGGATGCTCGGGGTTATAATCAACGCATTCTATAGCAGAGGGGTGCTCGGGCTTATAATCAACCCATTATATAGCAGAGGGATGCTCGGGGTTATAATCAACTCATTATATAGCAGAGGGATGCTCGGGGTTATAATCAACGCATTCTATAGCAGAGGGGTGCTCGGGGTTATACTCAACTCATTCTATAGCAGAGGGATGCTCGGGGTTATAATCAACCCATTCTATAGCAGAGGGGTGCTCGGGGTTATAATCAACTCATTGTATAGCAGTGGGATGCACAGGGTTATAATCAACTCATTCTATAGCAGAGGGGTGCTCGGGGTTATAATCAACTCATTGTATAGCAGAGGGATGCTCGGGGTTATAATCAACTCATTCTATAGCAGAGGGGTGCTCGGGATTATAATCAACTCATTCTATAGCAGAGGGGTGCTCGGGGTTATATTTATCAACTCATTCTATAGCAGAGGGGTGCTCGGGGTTATAATCAACCCATTATATAGCAGAGGGATGCTCGGGGTTATAATCAACTCATTCTATAGCAGAGGGGTGCTCAGGGTTATAATCAACGCATTCTATAGCAGAGGGGTGCTCGGGGTTATAATCAACTAATTATATAGCAGAGGGATGCTCAGGGTTATAATCAACCCATTCTATAGCAGACGGGTGCTCGGGGTTATAATCAACCCATTCTATAGCAGCGGGATGCTCGGGGTTATAATCAACCCATTATATAGCAGTGGGATGCTCAGGGTTATACTCAACTCATTCTATATACAGAGGGATGCTCTGGGTTATAATCAACCCATTATATAGCAAAGGGGTGCTCGGGGTTATAATCAACTCATTCTATAGCAGCGGGGTGCTCAGGGTTATAATCAACCCATTATATAGCAGTGGGATGCTCACGGTTATAATCAACTCATTATATAGCAGAGGGATGCTCTGGGTTATAATCAACTCATTGTATAGCAGAGGGATGCTCGGGGTTATAATCAACCCATTCTATAGCAGAGGGATGCTCGGGGTTATAATCAACGCATTCTATAGCAGAGGGGTGTTCGGGGTTATAATCAACCCATTGTATAGCAGAGGGATGCTCGGGGTTATAATCAACGCATTCTATAGCAGAGGGGTGCTCGAGGTTATAATCAACCATTATATAGCAGAGGGATGCTCGGGGTTATAATCAACGCATTCTATAGCAGAGGGGTGCTCGGGGTTATACTCAACGCATTCTATAGCAGAGGGATGCTCGGGGTTATAATCAACTCATTATATAGCAGAGGGATGCCCAGGGATATAATCAACTCATTCTATAGCAGAGGGATGCCCAGGGTTATAATCAACTCATTATATAGCAGCGGGATGCTCGGGGTTATAATCAACTCATTCTATAGCAGAGGGGTGCTCGGGGTTATAATCAACTCATTCTATAGCAGAGGGATGCTCGGGGTTATAATCAACTCATTCTATAGCAGAGGGGTGCTCGGGGTTATAATCAACTCATTCTATAGCAGAGGGATGCTCGGGGTTATAATCAACTCATTCTATAGCAGAGGGTGCTCGGGGTTATAATCAACTCATTCTATAGCAGAGGGATGCTCGGGTTATAATCAACCCATTCTATAGCAGAGGGATGCTCTGGTTTATATCAACCCATTATATAGCAGAGGGATGCTCGGGGTTATAATCAACTCATTCTATAGCAGAGGGGTGCTCGGGGTTATAATCAACCATTCTATAGCAGAGGGATGCTCGGGGTTATAATCAACTCATTCTATAGCAGAGGGGTGCTCGGGGTTATAATCAACTCATTCTATAGCAGAGGGATGCTCGGGGTTATAATCAACTCATTCTATAGCAGAGGGGTGCTCGGGGTTATAATCAACCCATTCTATAGCAGAGGGATGCTCGGGGTTATAATCAACTCATTATATAGCAGAGGGATGCTCGGGGTTATAATCAACTCATTCTATAGCAGAGGGGTGCTCGGGGTTATAATCAACTCATTATATAGCAGTGGGATGCTCAGGGTTATAATCAACTCATTCTATAGCAGAGGGGTGCTCGGGTTATAATCAACGCATTCTATAGCAGAGGGGTGCTCGGGGTTATAATCAACTAATTATATAGCAGAGGGATGCTCAGGGTTATAATCAACTCATTCTATAGCAGAGGGATGCTCAGGGTTATAATCAACTCATTCTATAGCAGTGGGATGCTCAGGGTTATAATCAACTCATTCTATATAGCAGAGGGATGCTCTGGGTTATAATCAACCCATTATATAGCAAAGGGGTGCTCGGGGTTATAATCAACTCATTCTATAGCAGCGGGGTGCTCAGGGTTATAATCAACCCATTATATAGCAGTGGGATGCTCACGGTTATAATCAACTCATTATATAGCAGAGGGATGCTCTGGGTTATAATCAACTCATTGTATAGCAGAGGGATGCTCGGGGTTATAATCAACCCATTCTATAGCAGAGGGATGCTCGGGGTTATAATCAACGCATTCTATAGCAGAGGGGTGTTCGGGGTTATAATCAACCCATTGTATAGCAGAGGGATGCTCGGGGTTATAATCAACGCATTCTATAGCAGAGGGGTGCTCGGGGTTATAATCAACCATTATATAGCAGAGGGATGCTCGGGGTTATAATCAACTCATTCTATAGCAGAGGGGTGCTCGGGGTTATAATCAACGCATTCTATAGCAGAGGGATGCATCAACCATTTATAGCAGGGGATGCTCGGGGTTATAATCAACTCATTATATAGCAGAGGGATGCTCGGGGTTATAATCAACTCATTCTATAGCAGAGGGATGCTCGGGGTTATAATCAACCCATTCTATAGCAGAGGGATGCTCGGGGTTATAATCAACTCATTTATAGCAGAGGGATGCTCGGGGTTATAATCAACTCATTCTATAGCAGAGGGATGCTCGGGTTATAATCAACTCATTATATAGCAGAGGGATGCTCGGGGTTATAATCAACTCATTCTATAGCAGAGGGGTGCTCGGGGTTATAATCAACTCATTCTATAGCAGAGGGATGCTCGGGGTTATAATCAACTCATTCTATAGCAGAGGGGTGCTCGGGGTTATAATCAACTCATTCTATAGCAGAGGGATGCTCGGGGTTATAATCAACTCATTATATAGCAGAGGGATGCTCGGGGTTATAATCAACTCATTCTATAGCAGAGGGGTGCTCGGGGTTATAATCAACCCATTATATAGCTGAGGGATGTTCGGGGTTATAATCAACTCATTGTATAGCAGAGGGATGCTCAGGGTTATAATCAACTCATTATATAGCGGTGGGATGCTCAGGGTTATAATCAACTCATTATATAGCAGTGGGATGCTCAGGGTTATAATCATCTCATTATATAGCAGAGGGGTGCTCGGGGTAATAATCAACTCATTATATAGCTGAGGGGTGCTCGGGGTTATAATCAACTCATTATATAGCAGAGGGATGTTCGGGGTTATAATCAACTCATTATATAGCAGAGGGGTGCTCGGGGTTATAATCAGCTCATTATATAGCAGAGGGATGCTCGGGGTTATAATCAACTCATTCTATAGCAGAGGGATGCTCGGGGTTATAATCAACTCATTCTATAGCAGAGGGGTGCTCGGGGTTATAATCAACTCATTATATAGCAGAGTGGTGCTCGGGGTTATAATCAACACATTCTATAGCAGAGGGGTGCTCGGGGTTATAATCAACTCATTATATAGCAGAGGGATGCTCAAGGTTATAATCAACTCATTATATAGCAGAGGGATGCCCAGGGTTATAATCAACTCATTCTATAGCAGAGGGATGCCCAGGGTTATAAACAACTCATTATATAGCAGAGGGATGCTCGGGGTTATAATCAACTCATTGTATAGCAGAGGGGTGCTCGGGGTTATAATCAACCCATTATATAGCAGAGGGATGCTCTGGGTTATAATCAACGCATTCTATAGCAGCGGGGTGCTCAGGGTTATAATCAACTCATTATATAGCAGAGGGATGCTCGGGGTTATAATCAACTCATTCTATAGCAGAGGGATACCCAGGGTTATAATCAACTCATTATATAGCAGCGGGATGCTCGGGGTTATAATCAACCCATTATATAGCAGTGGGATGCCCAGGGTTATAATCAACTCATTCTATATCAGAGGGGTGCTCGGGGTTATAATCAACTCATTCTATAGCAGAGGGATGCTCGGGGTTATAATCAACGCATTCTATAGCAGAGGGGTGCTCGGGGTTATAATCAACTCATTCTATAGCAGAGGGATGCTCGGGGTTATAATCAACTCATTATATAGCAGAGGGATGCCCAGGGTTATAATCAACTCATTCTATAGCAGAGGGATGCCCAGGGTTATAATCAACTCATTATATAGCAGCGGGATGCTCGGGTTATAATCAACCATTATATAGCAGTGGGATGCCCAGGGTTATAATCAACTCATTCTATATCAGAGGGGTGCTCGGGGTTATAATCAACTCATTCTATAGCAGAGGGATGCTCGGGGTTATAATCAACGCATTCTATAGCAGAGGGGTGCTCGGGGTTATAATCAACTCATTATATAGCAGAGGGATGCTCGGGGTTATAATCAACTCATTATATAGCAGAGGGATGCTCGGGGTTATAATCAACGCATTCTATAGCAGAGGGGTGCTCGGGGTTATAATCAACCCATTATATAGCAGAGGGATGCTCGGGGTTATAATCAACGCATTCTATAGCAGAGGGGTGCTCGGGGTTATAATCAACCCATTCTATAGCAGAGGAATGCTCGGGTTATAATCAACTCATTATATAGCAGAGGGATGCTCGGGGTTATAATCAACCCATTATATAGCAGAGGGGTGCTCGGGGTTATAATCAACCCATTCTATATCAGACGGGTGCTCGGGGTTATAATCAACCCATTCTATAGCAGCGGGATGCTCGGGGTTATAATCAACCCATTATATAGCAGTGGGATGCTCAGGGTTATACTCAACTCATTCTATATAGCAGAGGGATGCTCTGGGTTATAATCAACCCATTATATAGCAGAGGGGTGCTCGGGGTTATAATCAACCCATTATATAGCAGAGGGATGCTCGGGGTTATAATCAACCCATTCTATAGCAGAGGGGTGCTCGTGGTTATAATCAACTCATTCTATAGCAGCGGGGTGCTCAGGGTTATAATCAACCCATTATATAGCAGTGAGATGCTCAGGGTTATAATCAACTCATTATATAGCAGTGGGATGCTCAGGGTTATAATCAACTCATTGTATAGCAGAGGGATGCTCGGGGTTATAATCAACCCATTCTATAGCAGAGGGATGCTCGGGGTTATAATCAACTCATTATATAGCAGAGGGATGCTCGGGGTTATAATCAACGCATTCTATAGCAGAGGGGTGTTCGGGGTTATAATCAACCCATTATATAGCAGAGGGATGCTCGGGGTTATAATCAACGCATTCTATAGCAGAGGGGTGCTCGGGCTTATAATCAACCCATTATATAGCAGAGGGATGCTCGGGGTTATAATCAACTCATTATATAGCAGAGGGATGCTCGGGGTTATAATCAACGCATTCTATAGCAGAGGGGTGCTCGGGGTTATACTCAACTCATTCTATAGCAGAGGGATGCTCGGGGTTATAATCAACCCATTCTATAGCAGAGGGATGCTCGGGGTTATAATCAACTCATTGTATAGCAGTGGGGTGCTCGGGGTTATAATCAACTCATTCTATAGCAGAGGGGTGCTCGGGGTTATAATCAACTCATTCTATAGCAGAGGGGTGCTCGGGGTTATAATCAACTCATTCTATAGCAGAGGGATGCTCGGTTATAATCAACTTTTTGGGGGTGGGGTTTTTTTTTGGGGGTGGGGTTTTTTTTGGGGGTGTGGGGTTTTTTTGGGGGGTGGGGTTATAATCAACCATTTATAGCAGAGGGTGCTCTGGGTATAATCAACGCATTCTATAGCAGAGGGGTGCTCGGGGTTATAATCAACTCATTATATAGCAGAGGGATGCTCGGGGTTATAATCAACTCATTCTATAGCAGAGGGATGCTCGGGTTATAATCAACCATTTATAGCAGGGGTGCTCGGGTTATAATCAACTCATTCTATAGCAGAGGGTGCTCGGGGTTATAATCAACTCATTCTATAGCAGAGGGGTGCTCGGGGTTATAATCAACTCATTCTATAGCAGAGGGGTGCTCGGGGTTATAATCAACTCATTCTATAGCAGAGGGGTGCTCGGGGTTATAATCAACTCATTATATAGCAGAGGGATGCTCGGGGTTATAATCAACTCATTCTATAGCAGAGGGTGCTCAGGGTTATAATCAACGCTTATAGCAGGGGGTGCTCGGGGTTATAATCAACTCATTATATAGCAGAGGGATGCTCAGGGTTATAATCAACTCATTCTATAGCAGAGGGTGCTCGGGGTTATAATCAACTCATTCTATAGCAGAGGGATGCTCGGGGTTATAATCAACCATTTATAGCAGAGGGTGCTCGGGGTTATAATCAACTCATTATATAGCAGAGGGATGCTCGGGGTTATAATCAACTCATTCTATAGCAGAGGGATGCTCGGGGTTATAATCAACTCATTCTATAGCAGAGGGGTGCTCGGGGTTATAATCAACTCATTATATAGCAGAGGGATGCTCGGGGTTATAATCAACTCATTCTATAGCAGAGGGGTGCTCGGGGTTATAATCAACCCATTATATAGCAGAGGATGCTCGGGTTATAATCAACTCATTATATAGCAGAGGGATGCTCGGGGTTATAATCAACTCATTATATAGCAGAGGGGTGTTCGGGTTATAATCAACCATTATATAGCAGAGGGTGCTCGGGGTATAATCAACGCATTCTATAGCAGAGGGATGCTCGGGGTTATAATCAACTCATTATATAGCAGAGGGATGCTCGGGGTTATAATCAACTCATTATATAGCAGAGGGATGCTCGGGGTTATAATCAACTCATTATATAGCAGAGGGGTGCTCGGGGTTATAATCAACTCATTCTATAGCAGAGGGATGCTCGGGGTTATAATCAACTCATTCTATAGCAGAGGGGTGCTCGGGGTTATAATCAACTCATTCTATAGCAGCGGGTGCTCAGGGTTATAATCAACCCATTATATAGCAGTGGGATGCTCAGGGTTATAATCAACTCATTATATAGCAGAGGGATGCTCTGGGTTATAATCAACTCATTGTATAGCAGAGGGATGCTCGGGGTTATAATCAACTCATTCTATAGCAGAGGGATGCTCGGGGTTATAATCAACTCATTATATAGCAGAGGGATGCTCGGGTTATAATCAACTCATTCTATAGCAGAGGGGTGCTCGGGGTTATAATCAACTCATTATATAGCAGAGGGATGCTCGGGGTTATAATCAACTCATTCTATAGCAGAGGGGTGCTCGGGGTTATAATCAACCCATTATATAGCAGAGGGGTGCTCGGGGTTATAATCAACTAATTATATAGCAGAGGGATGCTCGGGGTTATAATCAACGCATTCTATAGCAGAGGGGTGCTCGGGTTATAATCAACTCATTTATAGCGAGGGTGCTCGGGGTTATAATCAACCCATTATATAGCAGAGGGGTGCTCGGGGTTATAATCAACTAATTATATAGCAGAGGGATGCTCGGGGTTATAATCAACTCATTCTATAGCAGAGGGGTGCTCGGGGTTATAATCAACTCATTCTATAGCAGAGGGGTGCTCGGGGTTATAATCAACCATTATATAGCAGAGGGATGCTCGGGTTATAATCAACTCATTCTATAGCAGGGGGTGCTCGGGGTTATAATCAACTCATTATATAGCAAGGGATGCTCGGGTTATATCAACATTTATAGCAGAGGATGCTCGGGGTTATAATCAACTCATTATATAGCAGTGGGATGCTCGGGGTTATAATCAACTCATTCTATAGCAGAGGGGTGCTCGGGGTTATAATCAACTCATTCTATAGCAGAGGGGTGCTCGGGGTTATAATCAACTCATTCTATAGCAGAGGGATGCTCGGGGTTATAATCAACTCATTATATAGCAGAGGGGTGCTCGGGGTTATAATCAGCTCATTATATAGCAGAGGGATGCTCGGGGTTATATCAACCATATATAGCAGAGGGATGCTCGGGGTTATAATCAACTCATTCTATAGCAGAGGGATGCTCGGGGTTATAATCAACTCATTATATAGCAGAGGGATGCTCGGGGTTATAATCAACTCATTCTATAGCAGAGGGATGCCCAGGGTTATAATCAACTCATTCTATAGCAGAGGGGTGCTCGGGGTTATAATCAACTCATTCTATAGCAGAGGGATGCTCGGGGTTATAATCAACTCATTCTATAGCAGAGGGGTGCTCGGGGTTATAATCAACTCATTCTATAGCAGAGGGATGCTCGGGGTTATAATCAACGCATTCTATAGCAGAGGGGTGCTCGGGGTTATAATCAACCCATTATATAGCAGAGGGATGCTCGGGGTTATAATCAACGCATTCTATAGCAGAGGGATGCTCGGGGTTATAATCAACCCATTCTATAGCAGAGGGATGCTCGGGTTATAATCAACTCATTATATAGCAGAGGGATGCTCGGGGTTATAATCAACTCATTCTATAGCAGAGGGATGCTCGGGGTTATAATCAACCCATTCTATAGCAGAGGGGTGCTCGGGGTTATAATCAACTCATTGTATAGCAGTGGGATGCTCAGGGTTATAATCAACTCATTCTATAGCAGAGGGGTGCTCGGGGTTATAATCAACTCATTTATAGCAGAGGGATGCTCGGGGTTATAATCAACTCATTCTATAGCAGAGGGGTGCTCGGGGTTATATCAACCATTATAGCAGAGGGTGCTCGGGGTTATAATCAACCATTCTATAGCAGAGGGGTGCTCGGGTTATAATCAACTCATTCTATAGCAGCGGGGTGCTCGGGGTTATATCAACCCATTATATAGCAGAGGGATGCTCGGGTTATAATCAACTCATTATATAGCAGAGGGATGCTCTGGGTTATAATCAACTCATTCTATAGCAGAGGGATGCTCGGGGTTATAATCAACCCATTCTATAGCAGAGGGATGCTCGGGGTTATAATCAACTCATTATATAGCAGAGGGATGCTCGGGGTTATAATCAACGCATTCTATAGCAGAGGGGTGTTCGGGGTTATAATCAACCCATTATATAGCAGAGGGATGCTCGGGGTTATAATCAACGCATTCTATAGCAGAGGGGTGCTCGGGCTTATAATCAACCCATTATATAGCAGAGGGATGCTCGGGGTTATAATCAACTCATTATATAGCAGAGGGATGCTCGGGGTTATAATCAACGCATTCTATAGCAGAGGGGTGCTCGGGGTTATAATCAACTCATTCTATAGCAGAGGGATGCCCAGGGTTATAATCAACCCATTCTATAGCAGAGGGATGCTCGGGGTTATAATCAACTCATTATATAGCAGTGGGATGCCCAGGGTTATAATCAACTCATTCTATATCAGAGGGGTGCTCGGGGTTATAATCAACTCATTCTATAGCAGAGGGATGCTCGGGGTTATAATCAACGCATTCTATAGCAGAGGGGTGCTCGGGGTTATAATCAACTCATTCTATAGCAGAGGGATGCTCGGGGTTATAATCAACTGATTATATAGCAGAGGGATGCTCGGGGTTATAATCAACGCATTCTATAGCAGAGGGGTGCTCGGGGTTATAATCAACCCATTATATAGCAGAGGGATGCTCGGGTTATAATCAACTCATTATATAGCAGAGGGATGCTCGGGGTTATAATCAACTCATTCTATAGCAGAGGGATGCTCGGGGTTATAATCAACCCATTCTATAGCAGAGGGGTGCTCGGGGTTATAATCAACTCATTGTATAGCAGAGGGTGCTCGGGGTTATAATCACCATTATAGCAGAGGGATGCTCGGGGTTATAATCAACTCATTCTATAGCAGAGGGTTGCTCGGGGTTATAATCAACTCATTCTATAGCAGAGGGTGCTCGGGTTATAATCAACTCATTGTATAGCAGAGGGATGCTCGGGGTTATAATCAACTCATTCTATAGCAGAGGGGTGCTCGGGTTATAATCAACTTTATGGGGGTGTGGGGTTTTTTTTGGGGGTGTGGGTTTTATTTATAGCAGGGGTGCTCGGGTTATAATCAACTCATTATATAGCAGAGGGATGCTCAGGGTTATAATCAACTCATTCTATAGCAGAGGGGTGCTCAGGGTTATAATCAACGCATTATATAGCAGAGGGATGCTCGGGGTTATAATCAACTAATTATATAGCAGAGGGATGCTCAGGGTTATAATCAACTCATTGTATAGCAGAGGGATGCTCAGGGTTATAATCAACTCATTCTATAGCAGTGGGATGCTCAGGGTTATAATCAACTCATTCTATATAGCAGAGGGATGCTCTGGGTTATAATCAACCCATTATATAGCAAAGGGGTGCTTGGGGTTATAATCAACTCATTCTATAGCAGCGGGGTGCTCAGGGTTATAATCAACCCATTATATAGCAGTGGGATGCTCACGGTTATAATCAACTCATTATATAGCAGAGGGATGCTCTGGGTTATAATCAACTCATTGTATAGCAGAGGGATGCTCGGGGTTATAATCAACCCATTCTATAGCAGAGGGATGCTCGGGGTTATAATCAACGCATTCTATAGCAGAGGGGTGTTCGGGGTTATAATCAACCCATTGTATAGCAGAGGGATGCTCGGGGTTATAATCAACGCATTCTATAGCAGAGGGGTGCTCGTGGTTATAATCAACCCATTATATAGCAGAGGGATGCTCGGGGTTATAATCAACGCATTCTATAGCAGAGGGGTGCTCGGGGTTATACTCAACGCATTCTATAGCAGAGGGATGCTCGGGGTTATAATCAACTCATTATATAGCAGAGGGATGCCCAGGGTTATAATCAACTCATTCTATAGCAGAGGGATGCCCAGGGTTATAATCAACTCATTATATAGCAGCGGGATGCTCGGGGTTATAATCAACTCATTCTATAGCAGAGGGGTGCTCGGGGTTATAATCAACTCATTCTATAGCAGAGGGGTGCTCGGGGTTATAATCAACTCATTGTATAGCAGAGGGATGCTCGGGGTTATAATCAACTCATTATATAGCAGAGGGGTGCTCGGGGTTATAATCAGCTCATTATATAGCAGAGGGATGCTCGGGGTTATTATCAACCCATTATATAGCAGAGGGATGCTCGGGGTTATAATCAACTCATTCTATAGCAGAGGGATGCTCGGGGTTATAATCAACTCATTATATAGCAGAGGGATGCCCAGGGTTATAATCAACCCATTATATAGCAGTGGGATGCCCAGGGTTATAATCAACTCATTCTATATCAGAGGGGTGCTCGGGGTTATAATCAACGCATTCTATAGCAGAGGGGTGCTCGGGGTTATAATCAACTCATTATATAGCAGAGGGATGCTCGGGGTTATAATCAACTCATTATATAGCAGAGGGATGCTCGGGGTTATAATCAACGCATTCTATAGCAGAGGGGTGCTCGGGGTTATAATCAACCCATTATATAGCAGAGGGATGCTCGGGGTTATAATCAACGCATTCTATAGCAGAGGGGTGCTCGGGGTTATAATCAACCCATTCTATAGCAGAGGAATGCTCGGGTTATAATCAACTCATTATATAGCAGAGGGATGCTCGGGGTTATAATCAACTCATTCTATAGCAGAGGGATGCTCGGGGTTATAATCAACCCATTCTATAGCAGAGGGGTGCTCGGGGTTATAATCAACTCATTGTATAGCAGTGGGATGCACAGGGTTATAATCAACTCATTCTATAGCAGAGGGGTGCTCGGGGTTATAATCAACTCATTGTATAGCAGAGGGATGCTCGGGGTTATAATCAACTCATTCTATAGCAGAGGGGTGCTCGGGGTTATAATCAACTCATTCTATAGCAGAGGGGTGCTCGGGGTTATAATCAACTCATTCTATAGCAGAGGGGTGCTCGGGGTTATAATCAACCCATTATATAGCAGAGGGATGCTCGGGGTTATAATCAACTAATTATATAGCAGAGGGATGCTCGGGGTTATAATCAACTCATTCTATAGCAGAGGGGTGCTCGGGGTTATAATCAACCCATTATATAGCAGTGGGATGCTCAGGGTTATAATCAACTCATACTATAGCAGAGGGGTGCTCAGGGTTATAATCAACGCATTCTATAGCAGAGGGGTGCTCGGGGTTATAATCAACTAATTATATAGCAGAGGGATGCTCAGGGTTATAATCAACTCATTGTATAGCAGAGGGATGCTCAGGGTTATAATCAACTCATTCTAGAGCAGTGGGATGCTCAGGGTTATAATCAACTCATTCTATATAGCAGAGGGATGCTCTGGGTTATAATCAACCCATTATATAGCAGAGGGGTGCTCGGGGTTATAATCAACCCATTCTATAGCAGACGGGTGCTCGGGGTTATAATCAACCCATTCTATAGCAGCGGGATGCTCGGGGTTATAATCAACCCATTATATAGCAGTGGGATGCTCAGGGTTATACTCAACTCATTCTATATAGCAGAGGGATGCTCTGGGTTATAATCAACCCATTATATAGCAAAGGGGTGCTAGGGGTTATAATCAACTCATTCTATAGCAGCGGGGTGCTCAGGGTTATAATCAACCCATTATATAGCAGTGGGATGCTCAGGGTTATAATCAACTCATTATATAGCAGAGGGATGCTCGGGGTTATAATCAACGCATTCTATAGCAGAGGGGTGTTCGGGGTTATAATCAACCCATTATATAGCAGAGGGATGCTCGGGGTTATAATCAACTCATTCTATAGCAGAGGGATGCTCGGGGTTATAATCAACCCATTCTATAGCAGAGGGGTGCTCGGGGTTATAATCAACCCATTCTATAGCAGAGGGGTGCTCGGGGTTATAATCAACTCATTGTATAGCAGTGGGATGCACAGGGTTATAATCAACTCATTCTATAGCAGAGGGGTGCTCGGGGTTATAATCAACTCATTCTATAGCAGAGGGGTGCTCGGGGTTATAATCAACTCATTCTATAGCAGAGGGATGCTCGGGGTTATAATCAACTCATTCTATAGCAGAGGGGTGCTCGGGGTTATAATCAACTCATTATATAGCAGAGGGGTGCTCGGGGTTATAATCAACCCATTATATAGCAGAGGGATGCTCGGGGTTATAATCAACTCATTATATAGCAGAGGGGTGCTCGGGGTTATAATCAACTCATTCTATAGCAGCGGGGTGCTCAGGGTTATAATCAACCCATTATATAGCAGTGGGATGCTCAGGGTTATAATCAACTCATTATATAGCAGAGGGATGCTCTGGGTTATAATCAACTCATTGTATAGCAGAGGGATGCTCGGGGTTATAATCAACCCATTCTATAGCAGAGGGATGCTCGGGGTTATAATCAACTCATTATATAGCAGAGGGATGCTCAGGGTTATAATCAACTCATTATATAGCAGAGGGATGCTCGGGGTTATAATCAACCTATAGCAGAGGGATGCTCGGGGTTATAATCAACCATTATATAGCAGAGGGATGCTCGGGGTTATAATCAACTCATTCTATAGCAGAGGGGTGCTCGGGGTTATAATCAACTCATTATATAGCAGAGGGATGCTCAGGGTTATAATCAACCCATTCTATAGCAGAGGGGTGCTCGGGGTTATAATCAACCCATTCTATAGCAGCGGGATGCTCGTGGTTATAATCAACCCATTATATAGCAGAGGGATGCTCGGGGTTATAATCAACGCATTCTATAGCAAACGGGTGCTCGGGGTTATAATCAACCCATTCTATAGCAGAGGGGTGCTCGTGGTTATAATCAACTCATTCCATAGCAGCGGGGTGCTCAGGGTTATAATCAACCCATTATATAGCAGAGGGATGCTCTGGGTTATAATCAACGCATTCTATAGCAGCGGGGTGCTCAGGGTTATAATCAACTCATTATATAGCAGAGGGATGCTCGGGGTTATAATCAACTCATTCTATAGCAGAGGGATACCCAGGGTTATAATCAACTCATTATATAGCAGCGGGATGCTCGGGGTTATAATCAACCCATTATATAGCAGTGGGATGCCCAGGGTTATAATCAACTCATTCTATATCAGAGGGGTGCTCGGGGTTATAATCAACTCATTCTATAGCAGAGGGATGCTCGGGGTTATAATCAACGCATTCTATAGCAGAGGGGTGCTCGAGGTTATAATCAACTCATTCTATAGCAGAGGGATGCTCGGGGTTATAATCAACTCATTATATAGCAGAGGGATGCCCAGGGTTATAATCAACTCATTCTATAGCAGAGGGATGCCCAGGGTTATAATCAACTCATTATATAGCAGCGGGATGCTCGGGGTTATAATCAACCCATTATATAGCAGTGGGATGCCCAGGGTTATAATCAACTCATTCTATATCAGAGGGGTGCTCGGGGTTATAATCAACTCATTCTATAGCAGAGGGATGCTCGGGGTTATAATCAACGCATTCTATAGCAGAGGGGTGCTCGGGGTTATAATCAACTCATTATATAGCAGAGGGATGCTCGGGGTTATAATCAACCCATTATATAGCAGAGGGGTGCTCGGGGTTATAATCAACCCATTCTATAGCAGACGGGTGCTCGGGGTTATAATCAACCCATTCTATAGCAGCGGGATGCTCGGGGTTATAATCAACCCATTATATAGCAGTGGGATGCTCAGGGTTATACTCAACTCATTCTATATAGCAGAGGGATGCTCGGGGTTATAATCAACCCATTATATAGCAGTGAGATGCTCAGGGTTATAATCAACTCATTATATAGCAGAGGGATGCTCTGGGTTATAATCAACTCATTGTATAGCAGAGGGATGCTCGGGGTTATAATCAACCCATTCTATAGCAGAGGGATGCTCGGGGTTATAATCAACTCATTATATAGCAGAGGGATGCTCGGGGTTATAATCAACGCATTCTATAGCAGAGGGGTGTTCGGGGTTATAATCAACCCATTATATAGCAGAGGGATGCTCGGGGTTATAATCAACGCATTCTATAGCAGAGGGGTGCTCGGGCTTATAATCAACCCATTATATAGCAGAGGGATGCTCGGGGTTATAATCAACTCATTATATAGCAGAGGGATGCTCGGGGTTATAATCAACGCATTCTATAGCAGAGGGGTGCTCGGGGTTATACTCAACTCATTCTATAGCAGAGGGATGCCCAGGGTTATAATCAACCCATTCTATAGCAGAGGGATGCTCGGGGTTATAATCAACCCATTATATAGCAATGGGATGCCCAGGGTTATAATCAACTCATTCTATATCAGAGGGGTGCTCGGGGTTATAATCAACTCATTCTATAGCAGAGGGATGCTCGGGGTTATAATCAACGCATTCTATAGCAGAGGGGTGCTCGGAGTTATAATCAACTCATTCTATAACAGAGGGATGCTCGGGGTTATAATCAACTGATTATATAGCAGAGGGATGCTCGGGGTTATAATCAACGCATTCTATAGCAGAGGGGTGCTCGGGGTTATAATCAACCCATTCTATAGCAGAGGAATGCTCGGGTTATAATCAACTCATTATATAGCAGAGGGATGCTCGGGGTTATAATCAACTCATTCTATAGCAGAGGGATGCTCGGGGTTATAATCAACCCATTCTATAGCAGAGGGGTGCTCGGGGTTATAATCAACTCATTGTATAGCAGTGGGATGCACAGGGTTATAATCAACTCATTCTATAGCAGAGGGGTGCTCGGGGTTATAATCAACTCATTGTATAGCAGAGGGATGCTCGGGGTTATAATCAACTCATTCTATAGCAGAGGGGTGCTCGGGATTATAATCAACTCATTCTATAGCAGAGGGGTGCTCGGGGTTATAGTCAACTCATTCTATAGCAGAGGGGTGCTCGGGGTTATAATCAACTCATTCTATAGCAGAGGGGTGCTCGGGGTTATAATCAACCCATTATATAGCAGAGGGATGCTCGGGGTTATAATCAACTAATTATATAGCAGAGGGATGCTCGGGGTTATAATCAACTCATTCTATAGCAGAGGGGTGCTCGGGGTTATAATCAACTCATTATATAGCAGTGGGATGCTCAGGGTTATAATCAACTCATTCTATAGCAGAGGGGTGCTCAGGGTTATAATCAACGCATTCTATAGCAGAGGGGTGCTCGGGGTTATAATCAACTAATTATATAGCAGAGGGATGCTCAGGGTTATAATCAACTCATTGTATAGCAGAGGGATGCTCAGGGTTATAATCAACTCATTCTATAGCAGTGGGATGCTCAGGGTTATAATCAACTCATTCTATATAGCAGAGGGATGCTCTGGGTTATAATCAACTCATTATATAGCAGAGGGGTGCTCTGGGTTATAATCAACCCATTATATAGCAAAGGGGTGCTTGGGGTTATAATCAACTCATTCTATAGCAGCGGGGTGCTCAGGGTTATAATCAACCCATTATATAGCAGTGGGATGCTCACGGTTATAATCAACTCATTATATAGCAGAGGGATGCTCTGGGTTATAATCAACTCATTGTATAGCAGAGGGATGCTCGGGGTTATAATCAACCCATTCTATAGCAGAGGGATGCTCGGGGTTATAATCAACGCATTCTATAGCAGAGGGGTGTTCGGGGTTATAATCAACCCATTGTATAGCAGAGGGATGCTCGGGGTTATAATCAACGCATTCTATAGCAGAGGGGTGCTCGAGGTTATAATCAACCCATTATATAGCAGAGGGATGCTCGGGGTTATAATCAACGCATTCTATAGCAGAGGGGTGCTCGGGGTTATACTCAACGCATTCTATAGCAGAGGGATGCTCGGGGTTATAATCAACTCATTATATAGCAGAGGGATGCCCAGGGTTATAATCAACTCATTCTATAGCAGAGGGATGCCCAGGGTTATAATCAACTCATTATATAGCAGCGGGATGCTCGGGGTTATAATCAACTCATTCTATAGCAGAGGGGTGCTCGGGGTTATAATCAACTCATTCTATAGCAGAGGGGTGCTCGGGGTTATAATCAACTCATTGTATAGCAGAGGGATGCTCGGGGTTATAATCAACTCATTATATAGCAGAGGGGTGCTCGGGGTTATAATCAGCTCATTATATAGCAGAGGGATGCTCGGGGTTATTATCAACCCATTATATAGCAGAGGGATGCTCGGGGTTATAATCAACTCATTCTATAGCAGAGGGATGCTCGGGGTTATAATCAACTCATTATATAGCAGAGGGATGCCCAGGGTTATAATCAACCCATTATATAGCAGTGGGATGCCCAGGGTTATAATCAACTCATTCTATATCAGAGGGGTGCTCGGGGTTATAATCAACGCATTCTATAGCAGAGGGGTGCTCGGGGTTATAATCAACTCATTATATAGCAGAGGGATGCTCGGGGTTATAATCAACTCATTATATAGCAGAGGGATGCTCGGGGTTATAATCAACGCATTCTATAGCAGAGGGGTGCTCGGGGTTATAATCAACCCATTATATAGCTGAGGGATGTTCGGGGTTATAATCAACTCATTGTATAGCAGAGGGATGCTCAGGGTTATAATCAACTCATTATATAGCGGTGGGATGCTCAGGGTTATAATCAACTCATTATATAGCAGTGGGATGCTCAGGGTTATAATCATCTCATTATATAGCAGAGGGGTGCTCGGGGTAATAATCAACTCATTATATAGCTGAGGGGTGCTCGGGGTTATAATCAACTAATTATATAGCAGAGGGATGCTCAGGGTTATAATCAACTCATTGTATAGCAGAGGGATGCTCAGGGTTATAATCAACTCATTCTATAGCAGTGGGATGCTCAGGGTTATAATCAACTCATTCTATATAGCAGAGGGATGCTCTGGGTTATAATCAACTCATTATATAGCAGAGGGGTGCTCTGGGTTATAATCAACCCATTATATAGCAAAGGGGTGCTCGGGGTTATAATCAACTCATTCTATAGCAGAGGGGTGCTCAGGGTTATAATCAACCCATTATATAGCAGTGGGATGCTCGGGGTTATAATCAACTCATTATATAGCAGAGGGATGCTCGGGTTATAATCAACTCATTGTATAGCAGAGGGATGCTCGGGGTTATAATCAACCCATTCTATAGCAGAGGGATGCTCGGGGTTATAATCAACGCATTCTATAGCAGAGGGGTGTTCGGGGTTATAATCAACCCATTGTATAGCAGAGGGATGCTCGGGGTTATAATCAACGCATTCTATAGCAGAGGGGTGCTCGTGGTTATAATCAACCCATTATATAGCAGAGGGATGCTCGGGGTTATAATCAACGCATTCTATAGCAGAGGGGTGCTCGGGGTTATACTCAACGCATTCTATAGCAGAGGGATGCTCGGGGTTATAATCAACTCATTATATAGCAGAGGGATGCCCAGGGTTATAATCAACTCATTCTATAGCAGAGGGATGCTCGGGGTTATAAACAACGCATTCTATAGCAGAGGGGTGCTCGGGGTTATAATCAACCCATTATATAGCTGAGGGATGTTCGGGGTTATAATCAACTCATTATATAGCAGAGGGGTGCTCGGGGTTATAATCAGCTCATTATATAGCAGAGGGATGCTCGGGGTTATAATCAACTCATTCTATAGCAGAGGGATGCTCGGGGTTATAATCAACTCATTCTATAGCAGAGGGGTGCTCGGGGTTATAATCAACTCATTATATAGCAGAGTGGTGCTCGGGGTTATAATCAACACATTCTATAGCAGAGGGGTGCTCGGGGTTATAATCAACTCATTATATAGCAGAGGGATGCTCAAGGTTATAATCAACTCATTATATAGCAGAGGGATGCCCAGGGTTATAATCAACTCATTCTATAGCAGAGGGATGCCCAGGGTTATAAACAACTCATTATATAGCAGAGGGATGCTCGGGGTTATAATCAACTCATTGTATAGCAGAGGGGTGCTCGGGGTTATAATCAACCCATTATATAGCAGAGGGATGCTCTGGGTTATAATCAACGCATTCTATAGCAGCGGGGTGCTCAGGGTTATAATCAACTCATTATATAGCAGAGGGATGCTCGGGGTTATAATCAACTCATTCTATAGCAGAGGGATACCCAGGGTTATAATCAACTCATTATATAGCAGCGGGATGCTCGGGGTTATAATCAACCCATTATATAGCAGTGGGATGCCCAGGGTTATAATCAACTCATTCTATATCAGAGGGGTGCTCGGGGTTATAATCAACTCATTCTATAGCAGAGGGATGCTCGGGGTTATAATCAACGCATTCTATAGCAGAGGGGTGCTCGGGGTTATAATCAACTCATTCTATAGCAGAGGGATGCTCGGGGTTATAATCAACTCATTATATAGCAGAGGGATGCTCAGGGTTATAATCAACTCATTCTATAGCAGAGGGATGCTCAGGGTTATAATCAACTCATTATATAGCAGCGGGTGCTCGGGGTTATAATCAACCCATTATATAGCAGGGGATGCCCGGGGTTATAATCAACTCATTCTATATCAGAGGGGTGCTCGGGGTTATAATCAACTCATTCTATAGCAGAGGGATGCTCGGGGTTATAATCAACGCATTCTATAGCAGAGGGGTGCTCGGGGTTATAATCAACTCATTATATAGCAGAGGGATGCTCGGGGTTATAATCAACTCATTATATAGCAGAGGGATGCTCGGGGTTATAATCAACTCATTCTATAGCAGAGGGGTGCTCGGGGTTATAATCAACCCATTATATAGCAGAGGGATGCTCGGGGTTATAATCAACGCATTCTATAGCAGAGGGGTGCTCGGGGTTATAATCAACCCATTCTATAGCAGAGGAATGCTCGGGTTATAATCAACTCATTATATAGCAGAGGGATGCTCGGGGTTATAATCAACCCATTATATAGCAGAGGGGTGCTCGGGGTTATAATCAACCCATTCTATATCAGACGGGTGCTCGGGGTTATAATCAACCCATTCTATAGCAGCGGGATGCTCGGGGTTATAATCAACCCATTATATAGCAGTGGGATGCTCAGGGTTATACTCAACTCATTCTATATAGCAGAGGGATGCTCTGGGTTATAATCAACCCATTATATAGCAGAGGGGTGCTCGGGGTTATAATCAACCCATTATATAGCAGAGGGATGCTCGGGGTTATAATCAACCCATTCTATAGCAGAGGGGTGCTCGTGGTTATAATCAACTCATTCTATAGCAGCGGGGTGCTCAGGGTTATAATCAACCCATTATATAGCAGTGAGATGCTCAGGGTTATAATCAACTCATTATATAGCAGTGGGATGCTCAGGGTTATAATCAACTCATTGTATAGCAGAGGGATGCTCGGGGTTATAATCAACCCATTCTATAGCAGAGGGATGCTCGGGGTTATAATCAACTCATTATATAGCAGAGGGATGCTCGGGGTTATAATCAACGCATTCTATAGCAGAGGGGTGTTCGGGGTTATAATCAACCCATTATATAGCAGAGGGATGCTCGGGGTTATAATCAACGCATTCTATAGCAGAGGGGTGCTCGGGCTTATAATCAACCCATTATATAGCAGAGGGATGCTCGGGGTTATAATCAACTCATTATATAGCAGAGGGATGCTCGGGGTTATAATCAACGCATTCTATAGCAGAGGGGTGCTCGGGGTTATAATCAACTCATTATATAGCAGAGGGATGCTCGGGGTTATAATCAACTCATTCTATAGCAGAGGGGTGCTCGGGGTTATAATCAACTCATTCTATAGCAGAGGGGTGCTCGGGGTTATAATCAACTCATTCTATAGCAGAGGGGTGCTCGGGGTTATAATCAACTCATTCTATAGCAGAGGGGTGCTCGGGGTTATAATCAACTCATTATATAGCAGAGGGATGCTCGGGGTTATAATCAACTCATTCTATAGCAGAGGGGTGCTCGGGGTTATAATCAACTCATTCTATAGCAGAGGGATGCCGGGGTTATAATCAACTCATTATATAGCAGAGGGATGCTCGGGGTTATAATCAACCATTTATAGCAGAGGGGCTCGGGTTATAATCAACCATTTATAGCAGAGGGTGCTCTGGTTATAATCAACCCATTCTATAGCAGAGGGATGCTCTGGGTTATAATCAACCCATTCTATAGCAGAGGGGTGCTCGGGGTTATAATCAACTCATTCTATAGCAGAGGGATGCTCGGGGTTATAATCAACTCTTTTGGGGGTGTGGGTTTTTTTGGGGGTGGGGTTTTTCATTTATAGCAGAGGGTGCTCGGGGTTATAATCAACTCATTCTATAGCAGAGGGATGCTCGGGGTTATAATCAACTCATTCTATAGCAGAGGGGTGCTCGGGGTTATAATCAACTCATTCTATAGCAGAGGGGTGCTCGGGGTTATAATCAACTCATTATATAGCAGAGGGATGCTCGGGTTATAATCAACCATTATATAGCAGAGGGATGCTCGGGGTTATAATCAACTCATTCTATAGCAGAGGGTGCTCGGGGTTATAATCAACCCATTATATAGCAGAGGGATGCTCGGGGTTATAATCAACTCATTCTATAGCAGAGGGTGCTCGGGGTTATAATCAACTCATTCTATAGCAG
The DNA here is from genome assembly GCA_014843695.1 of Archivesica marissinica. Classification (NCBI taxonomy): domain Eukaryota; kingdom Metazoa; phylum Mollusca; class Bivalvia; order Venerida; family Vesicomyidae; genus Archivesica; species Archivesica marissinica. The sequence goes on along the minus strand of JABXNX010003055.1, from coordinate 1,255 downwards.
AGGGGTGCTCGGGGTTATAATCAACTCATTCTATAGCAGAGGGATGCTCGGGGTTATAATCAACCCATTCTATAGCAGAGGGATGCTCGGGGTTATAATCAACTCATTCTATAGCAGAGGGATGCTCGGGGTTATAATCAACTCATTCTATAGCAGAGGGGTGCTCGGGGTTATAATCAACTCATTGTATAGCAGAGGGGTGCTCGGGGTTATAATCAACTCATTATATAGCAGAGGGGTGCTCGGGGTTATAATCAACTCATTCTATAGCAGAGGGGTGCTCGGGTTATAATCAACTCATTCTATAGCAGAGGGGTGCTCGGGGTTATAATCAACTAATTATATAGCAGAGGGATGCTCGGGTTATAATCAACCATTCTATAGCAGAGGGTGCTCGGGGTTATAATCAACGCATTCTATAGCAGAGGGGTGCTCGGGGTTATAATCAACTAATTATATAGCAGTGGGATGCTCAGGGTTATAATCAACTCATTCTATAGGGGGTGTGGGGTTTTTTTTGGGGGTGTGGGGTTTTTTTATGCAGAGGGATGCTCTGGGTTATAATCAACCCATTATATAGCAAAGGGGTGCTCGGGGTTATAATCAACTCATTCTATAGCAGCGGGGTGCTCAGGGTTATAATCAACCCATTATATAGCAGTGGGATGCTCACGGTTATAATCAACTCATTATATAGCAGAGGGATGCTCTGGGTTATAATCAACTCATTGTATAGCAGAGGGATGCTCGGGGTTATAATCAACCCATTCTATAGCAGAGGGATGCTCGGGGTTATAATCAACGCATTCTATAGCAGAGGGGTGTTCGGGGTTATAATCAACCCATTGTATAGCAGAGGGATGCTCGGGGTTATAATCAACGCATTCTATAGCAGAGGGGTGCTCGAGGTTATAATCAACCATTATATAGCAGAGGGATGCTCGGGGTTATAATCAACGCATTCTATAGCAGAGGGGTGCTCGGGGTTATACTCAACGCATTCTATAGCAGAGGGATGCTCGGGGTTATAATCAACTCATTATATAGCAGAGGGATGCCCAGGGATATAATCAACTCATTCTATAGCAGAGGGATGCCCAGGGTTATAATCAACTCATTATATAGCAGCGGGATGCTCGGGGTTATAATCAACTCATTCTATAGCAGAGGGGTGCTCGGGGTTATAATCAACTAATTATATAGCAGAGGGATGCTCGGAGTTATAATCAACTCATTCTATAGCAGAGGGGTGCTC
>JABXNX010003044.1:0-38137 GCA_014843695.1 Archivesica marissinica | reverse complement strand
ACCGACACGTGTAGCTTGTTACATACAGACCCATGTAGCTTGTTACATACGGCCCGTGTAGCTTGTTACATACAGACACGTGTAGCTTGTTACATACAGGCCCTTGTAACTTGTTACATACCGACCCGTGTAGCTTGTTACATACCGACCCGTGTAGCTTGTTACATACCGGCCCATGTAGCTTGCTACATACCGGCCCATGTAACTAGTTACATACCGGTCCGTGTAGCTTGTTACATACATGCCCATGTAGCTTGTTACATACATGCCCATGTAGCTTGTTACATACGGCCCGTGTAGCTTGTTACATACCGGCCAATGTAGCTTGTTACATACATGCCCATGAAGCTTGTTACATACCGGCCCGTGTAGCTTGTTACATACATGCCCGTGTAGCTTGTTACATACCGGCCCGTGTAGCTTGTTACATACCGGCCCGTGTAGCTTGTTACATACCGGCCCGTGTAGCTTGTTACATACGGCCCGTGTAGCTTGTTACATACCGGCCCGTGTAGCTTGTTACATACCGGCCCGTGTAGCTTGTTACATACCGACACGTGTAGCTTGTTACATACCGGCCCATGTAGCTTGTTACATACGGCCCGTGTAGCTTGTTACATACCGACACGTGTAGCTTGTTACATACCGGCCCATGTAGCTTGTTACATACGGCCCGTGTAGCTTGTTACATACCGGTCCGTGTAGCTTGTTACATACTGGTCCGTGTAGCTTGTTACATACATGCCCATGTAGCTTGTTACATACCGACCCGTGTAGCTTGTTACATACCGACCCGTGTAGATTGTTACATACCGGCCCTTGTAGCTTGTTACATACCGGCCCGTGTAGCTTATTACATACATGCCCGTGTAGCTTGTTACATACCTACCCGTGTAGCTTGTTACATACCGGCCCTTGTAGCTTGTTACATACCGGCCCGTGTAGCTTGTTACATACAGGCCCGTGTAGCTTGTTACATACATGCCCGTGTAGCTTGTTACATACATGCCCATGTAGCTTGTTACATACAGGCCCGTGTAGCTTGTTACATACTGGTCCGTGTAACTAGTTACATACCGGTCCGTGTAGCTTGTTACATACATGCCCGTGTAGCTTGTTACATACATGCCCGTGTAGCTTGTTACATACTGGCCCGTGTAGCTTGTTACATACCGGCCCGTGTAGCTTGTTACATACCGGTCCGTGTAGCTTGTTACATACCGGTCCGTGTAGCTTGTTGCATACCGGCCCGTGTAGCTTGTTACATACCGACCCGTGTAGCTTGTTACATACCGGCCCATGTAGCTTGTTACATACCGGCCCGTGTAGCTTGTTACATACAGGCCCGTGTAGCTTGTTACATACATGCCCGTGTAGCTTGTTACATACGGCCCGGTAGCTCGTTACATACAGCCCATGTAGCTTGTTACATACCGGCCCGTGTAGCTTGTTACATACCCCCATGACCATACCGGTCCGTGTAGCTTGTTACATACGGCCCGGGTAGCTTGCTACATACTGGCCCGTGTAACTAGTTACATACCGGTCCGTGTAGCTTGTTACATACATGCCCGTGTAGCTTGTTACATACATGCCCATGTAGCTTGTTACATACGGCCCGTGTAGCTTGTTACATACGGCCCGGGTAGCTTGTTACATACGGCCCGTGTAGCTTGTTACATACATGCCCGTGTAGCTTGTTACATACGGCCCGGGTAGCTTGTTACATACTGGCCCGTGTAACTAGTTACATACCGGTCCGTGTAGCTTGTTACATACGGCCCGTGTAGCTTGTTACATACGGCCCGGGTAGCTTGTTACATACATGCCCGTGTAGCTTGTTACATACATGCCCGTGTAGCTTGTTACATACGGCCCGGGTAGCTTGTTACATACATGCCGGTGTAGCTTGTTACATACGGCCCGGGTATCTTGTTACATACATGCCCGTGTAGCTTGTTACATACGGCCCGGGTAGCTTGCTACATACTGGCCCGTGTAACTAGTTACATACCGGTCCGTGTAGCTTGTTACATACGGCCCGTGTAGCTTGTTACATACGGCCCGGGTAGCTTGTTACATACATGCCCGTGTAGCTTGTTACATACATGCCCGTGTAGCTTGTTACATACGGCCCGGGTATCTTGTTACATACATGCCCGTGTAGCTTGTTGCATACCGGCCCATGTAGCTTGTTACATGCCGGCCCATGTAACTTGTTACATACCGGCCCGTGTAGCTTGTTACATACCGGCCCGTGTAGCTTGTTACATACATGCCCATGTAACTTGTTACATACCGACCCGTGTAGCTTGTTACATACCGGCCCGTGTAGCTTGTTACATACCGGCCCGTGTAGCTTGTTACATACCGGCCCGTGTAACTTGTTGCATACAGGCCCGTGTAGCTTGTTACATACAGGCCCGTGTAACTTATTACATACATGCCCATGTAGCTTGTTACATACATGCCCATGTAGCTTGTTACATACCGGTCCGTGTAACTTGTTACATACCGGTCCGTGTAACTTGTTACATACCGACCCGTGTAGCTTGTTACATACCGGCCATTGTAGTTTGTTACATACCGGTCCGTGTAGCTTGTTACATACCGGTCCATGTAGCTTGTTGCATACAGGCCCATGTAGCTTGTTACATACCGACCCGTGTAGCTTGTTACATACCGGTCCGTGTAGCTTGTTACATACCGGCCCATGTAGCTTGTTACATACAGACCCGTGTAGCTTGTTACATACCGGCCCATGTAGCTTGTTACATACCGGTCCGTGTAGCTTGTTACATACCGGCCCATGTAGCTTGTTGCATACCAGTCCGTGTAGCTTGTTACATACTGGCCCTTGTAGCTTGTTACATACATGCCCGTGTAGCTTGTTACATACCGGCCCTTGTAGCTTGTTACATACATGCCCGTGTAGCTTGTTACATACGGCCCGGGTAGCTTGTTACATACTGGCCCGTGTAACTAGTTACATACCGGTCCGTGTAGCTTGTTACATACGGCCCGTGTAACTTGTTACATACGGCCCGTGTAGCTTGTTACATACATGCCCGTGTAGCTTGTTACATACATGCCCGTGTAGCTTGTTACATACGGCCTGGTAGCTTGTTACATACATGCCCGTGTAGCTTGTTACATACGGCCCGTGTAGCTTGTTACATACATGCCCGTGTAGCTTGTTACATACGGCCCGGGTAGCTTGTTACATACTGGCCCGTGTAACTAGTTACATACCGGTCCGTGTAGCTTGTTACATACGGCCCGTGTAGCTTGTTACATACGGCCCGGGTAGCTTGTTACATACATGCCCGTGTAGCTTGTTACATACATGCCCGTGTAGCTTGTTACATACGGCCCGGGTAGCTTGTTACATACATGCCCGTGTAGCTTGTTACATACCGGCCCAGTAGCTTGTTACATACCGGCCCATGTAGCTTGTTACATACCGGCCCGTGTAGCTTGTTACATACCGGCCCGTGTAGCTTGTTACATACCGGCCCATGTAACTTGTTACATACCGACCCGTGTAGCTTGTTACATACCGGCCCGTGTAGCTTGTTACATACCGGCCCGTGTAGCTTGTTACATACCGGCCCGTGTAGCTTGTTACATACATGCCCATGTAGCTTGTTACATACCGGCCCGTGTAACTTGTTACATACATGCCCATGTAGCTTGTTACATACCGGCCCGTGTAGCTTGTTACATACCGGCCCATGTAACTAGTTACATACCGGTCCGTGTAGCTTGTTACATACATGCCCATGTAGCTTGTTACATACCGGCCCGTGTAGCTTGTTACATACCGGCCCGTGTAGCTTGTTACATACCGGCCCATGTAGCGTGTTACATACCGGCCTGTGTAGCTTGTTACATACATGCCCATGTAGCTTGTTACATACCGGCCCGTGTAACTTGTTGCATATAGGCCCATGTAACTTGTTACATACATGCCCGTGTAGCTTGTTACATACCGGCCCGTGTAGCTTGTTACATACATGCCCGTGTAGCTTGTTACATACTGGCCCGTGTAGCTTGTTACATACCGGCCCGTGTAGCTTGTTACATACCGGCCCGTGTAGCTTGTTACATACCGGCCCATGTAGCGTGTTACATACCGGCCCGTGTAGCTTGTTACATACCGGTCCGTGTAGCTTGTTGTATACCGGCCCGTGTAGCTTGTTACATACCGACACGTGTAGCTTGTTACATACCGGCCCATGTAGCTTGTTACATACCGACCCGTGTAGCTTGTTACATACCGACCCGTGTAGCTTGTTGCATACCGGCCCATATAGCTTGTTACATACCGGCTCATGTAACTAGTTACATACCGGTCCGTGTAGCTTGTTACATACATGCCCATGTAGCTTGTTACATACCGGCCAGTGTAGCTTGTTACATACCGGCCCGTGTAGCTTGTTACATACCGGCCCATGCAGCTTGTTACATACATGCCCATGTAGCTTGTTACATACCGGCCCGTGTAACTTGTTGCATACAGGCCCATGTAACTTGTTACATACTGCCCGTGTAGCTTGTTACATACCGGCCGTGTAGCTTGTTACATACATGCCCGTGTAGCTTGTTACATACTGGCCCGTGTAGCTTGTTACATACCGGCCGTGTAGCTTGTTACATACGGCCGTGTAGCTTGTTACATACCGGCCATGTATTGTTACATACAGACCCGTGTAGCTTGTTACATACCGGCCCATGTAGCTTGTTACATACCGGTCCGTGTAGCTTGTTACATACCGGCCCATGTAGCTTGTTGCATACCGGTCCGTGTAGCTTGTTACATACTGGCCCTTGTAGCTTGTTACATACATGCCCGTGTAGCTTGTTACATACCGGCCCTTGTAGCTTGTTGCATACAGGCCCATGTAGCTTGTTACATACCGGTCCGTGTAGCTTGTTACATACCGGTCCGTGTAGCTTGTTACATACCGGTACATGTAGCTTGTTATATACCGGCCCGTGTAGCTTGTTACATACCGGTCCGTGTAGCTTGTTACATACTGACCCGTGTAGCTTGTTACATATCGGCCCGTGTAGCTTGTTACATACCGGCCCATGTAACTAGTTACATACCGGTCCGTGTAGCTTGTTACATACATGCCCATGTAGCTTGTTACATACCGGCCCGTGTAGCTTGTTACATACCGGCCGTGTAGCTTGTTACATACCGGCCCATGTAGCGTGTTACATACCGGCCTGTGTAGCTTGTTACATACATGCCCATGTAGCTTGTTAAATACCGGCCCGTGTAACTTGTTACATACATGCCCGTGTAGCTTGTTACATACCGGCCCGTGTAGCTTGTTACATACATGCCCGTGTAGCTTGTTACATACTGGCCAGTGTAGCTTGTTACATACCGGCCCGTGTAGCTTGTTACATACCGGCCCGTGTAGCTTGTTACATACCGGCCCATGTAGCGTGTTACATACCGGCCCGTGTAGCTTGTTACATACCGGTCCGTGTAGCTTGTTGTATACCGGCCCGTGTAGCTTGTTACATACCGACACGTGTAGCTTGTTACATACCGGCCCATGTAGCTTGTTACATACGGCCCGTGTAGCTTGTTACATACCGACACGTGTAGCTTGTTACATACCGGCCCATGTAGCTTGTTTCATACGGCCCGTGTAGCTTGTTACATACCGGTCGGTGTAGCTTGTTACATACTGGTCCGTGTAGCTTGTTACATACATGCCCATGTAGCTTGTTACATACCGACCCGTGTAGCTTGTTACATACCGACCCGTGTAGCTTGTTACATACCGGCCCATGTAGCTTGTTAAATACCGGCCCATGTAACTAGTTACATACCGGTCCGTGTAGCTTGTTACATACATGCCAATGTAGCTTGTTACATACCGGCCCGTGTAGCTTGTTACATACCGGCCCGTGTAGCTTGTTACATACCGGCCCATGTAGCTTGTTACATACATGCCCATGTAGCTTGTTACATACCGGCCCGTGTAACTTGTTGCATATAGGCCCATGTAACTTGTTACATACATGCCCGTGTAGCTTGTTACATACCGGCCCGTGTAGCTTGTTACATACATGCCCGTGTAGCTTGTTACATACTGGCCCGTGTAGCTTGTTACATACCGGCCCGTGTAGCTTGTTACATACCGGCCCGTGTAGCTTGTTACATACGGCCCGTGTAGCTTGTTTATTCGGCCCGGGTAGCTTGTTACATACGGCCCGTGTAGCTTGTTACATACAGGCCCGTGTAGCTTGTTACATACGGCCCGGGTAGCTTGTTACATACCGGCCCGTGTAACTTGTTACATACCGGTCCGTGTAGCTTGTTACATACGGCCCGTGTAGCTTGTTACATACGGCCCGGGTAGCTTGTTACATACTGGCCCGTGTAACTAGTTACATACCGGTCCGTGTAGCTTGTTACATACATGCCCGTGTAGCTTGTTACATACTGCCCATGTAGCTTGTTACATACGGCCCGTGTAGCTTGTTACATACGGCCCGGGTAGCTTGTTACATACGGCCCGTGTAGCTTGTTACATACATGCCCGTGTAGCTTGTTACATACGGCCCGGGTAGCTTGTTACATACTGGCCCGTGTAACTAGTTACATACCGGTCCGTGTAGCTTGTTACATACGGCCCGTGTAGCTTGTTACATACGGCCCGGGTAGCTTGTTACATACATGCCCGTGTAGCTTGTTACATACATGCCCGTGTAGCTTGTTACATACGGCCCGGGTATCTTGTTACATACATGCCCGTGTAGCTTGTTGCATACCGGCCCATGTAGCTTGTTACATGCCGGCCCATGTAACTTTTTACATACCGGCCCGTGTAGCTTGTTACATACCGGCCCGTGTAGCTTGTTACATACATGCCCATGTAACTTGTTACATACCGACCCGTGTAGCTTGTTGCATACCGGCCCGTGTAGCTTGTTACATACCGCCCGTGTAACTTGTTGCATACAGGCCCGTGTAGCTTGTTACATACAGGCCCGTGTAACTTGTTACATACCGGTCCGTGTAACTTGTTACATACCGGCCCGTGTAGTTTGTTACATACCGGTCCGTGTAGCTTGTTACATACCGGTCCATGTAGCTTGTGGCATACAGGCCCATGTAGCTTGTTACATACCGACCCGTGTAGCTTGTTACATACCGGTCCGTGTAGCTTGTTACATACCGGCACATGTAGCTTGTTACATACAGACCCGTGTAGCTTGTTACATACCGGCCCATGTAGCTTGTTACATACCGGTCCGTGTAGCTTGTTACATACCGGCCCATGTAGCTTGTTGCATACCAGTTCGTGTAGCTTGTTACATACTGGCCCTTGTAGCTTGTTACATACATGCCCGTGTAGCTTGTTACATACCGGCCCTTGTAGCTTGTTGCATACAGGCCCATGTAGCTTGATACATACCGGTCCGTGTAGCTTGTTACATACCGGTCCGTGTAGCTTGTTACATACCGGTCCATGTAGCTTGTTATATACCGGCCCGTGTAGCTTGTTACATACCGGTCCGTGTAACTTGTTGCATACAGGCCCGTGTAGCTTGTTACATACAGGCCCGTGTAACTTTTTACATACATGCCCATGTAGCTTGTTACATACATGCCCATGTAGCTTGTTACATACCGGTCCGTGTAACTTGTTACATACCTGTCCGTGTAACTTGTTACATACCGACCCGTGTAGCGTGTTACATACCGGCCCGTGTAGTTTGTTACATACCGGTCCGTGTAGCTTGTTACATACCGGTCCATGTAGCTTGTTGCATACAGGCCCATGTAGCTTGTTACATACCGACCCGTGTAGCTTGTTACATACCGGTCCGTGTAGCTTGTTACATACCGGCCCATGTAGCTTGTTACATACAGACCCGTGTAGCTTGTTACATACCGGCCCATGTAGCTTGTTACATACCGGTCCGTGTAGCTTGTTACATACCGGCCCATGTAGCTTGTTGCATACCAGTCCGTGTAGCTTGTTACATACTGGCCCTTGTGGCTTGTTACATACATGCCCGTGTAGCTTGTTACATACCGGCCCTTGTTGCTTGTTGCATACAGGCCCATGTAGCTTGTTACATACCGGTCCGTGTAGCTTGTTGCATACCGGTCCGTGTAGCTTGTTACATACCGGTCCATGTAGCTTGTTATATACCGGCCCGTGTAGCTTGTTACATACCGGTCCGTGTAGCTTGTTACATACTGACCCGTGTAGCTTGTTACATATCGGCCCGTGTAGCTTGTTGCATACCGGTCCGTGTAACTTGTTACATACCGGCCCATGTAGCTTGTTACATACAGGTCCATGTAGCTTGTTACATACCGGCCCTTGTAACTTGTTACATACATGCCCATGTAGCTTGTTACATACCGGCCCGTGTAGCTTGTTACATACCGGCGCATGTAACTAGTTACATACCGGTCCGTGTAGCTTGTTACATACATGCCCATGTAGCTTGTTACATACCGGCCCGTGTAGCTTGTTACATACCGGCCCGTGTAGCTTGTTACATACCGGCCTGTGTAGCTTGTTACATACATGCCCATGTAGCTTGTTACATACCGGCCCGTGTATCTTGTTGCATATAGGCCTATGTAACTTGTTACATACATGCCCGTGTAGCTTGTTACATACCGGCCCGTGTAGCTTGTTACATACATGCCCGTGTAGCTTGTTACACACTGGCCCGTGTAGCTTGTTACATACCGGCCCGTGTAGCTTGTTACATACCGGCCCGTGTAGCTTGTTACATACCGGCCCATGTAGCGTGTTACATACCGGCCCGTGTAGCTTGTTACATACCGGTCCGTGTAGCTTGTTGTATACCGACACGTGTAGCTTGTTACATACCGGCCCATGTAGCTTGTTACATACGGCCCGTGTAGCTTGCTACATACTGACACGTGTAGCTTGTTACATACCGGCCCATGTAGCTTGTTACATACGGCCCGTGTAGCTTGTTACATACCGGTCCGTGTAGCTTGTTACATATTGGTCCGTGTAGCTTGTTACATACATGCCCATGTAGCTTGTTACATACCGGCCCATGTAACTAGTTACATACCGGTCCGTGTAGCTTGTTACCTACATGCCCATGTAGCTTGTTACATACCGGCCCGTGTAGCTTGTTACATACCGGCCCGTGTAGCTTGTTACATACAGGCCCATGTAGCTTGTTACATACATGCCCATGTAGCTTGTTACATACCGGCCCGTGTAACTTGTTGCATATAGGCCCATGTAACTTGTTACATATATGCCCGTGTAGCTTGTTACATACCGGCCCGTGTAGCTTGTTACATACATGCCCGTGTAGCTTGTTACATACTGGCCCGTGTAGCTTGTTACATACCGGCCCGTGTAGCTTGTTACATACCGGCCCGTGTAGCTTGTTACATACCGGCCCATGTAGCGTGTTACATACCGGCCCGTGTAGCTTGTTACATACCGGTCCGTGTAGCTTGTTGTATACCGGCCCGTGTAGCTTGTTACATACCGACACGTGTAGCTTGTTACATACCGGCCCATGTAGCTTGTTACATACGGCCCGTGTAGCTTGTTACATACCGACACGTGTAGCTTGTTACATACCGGCCCATGTAGCTTGTTACATACGGCCCGTGTAGCTTGTTACATACCGACACGTGTAGCTTGTTACATACCGGCCCATGTAGCTTGTTACATACGGCCCGTGTAGCTTGTTACATACCGGTCCGTTTAGCTTGTTACATACTGGTCCGTGTAGCTTGTTACATACATGCCCATGTAGCTTGTTACATACCGACCCGTGTAGCTTGTTACATACCGACCCGTGTAGCTTGTTACATACCGGCCCTTGTAGCTTGTTACATACCGGCCCGTGTAGCTTGTTATATACTGGCCCGTGTAGCTTGTTCCATACCGGCCCGTGTAACTAGTTACATACCGGTCCGTGTAGCTTGTTACATACATGCCCGTGTAGCTTGTTACATACATGCCCGTGTAGCTTGTTACATACTGGCCCGTGTAGCTTGTTACATACCGGCCCGTGTAGCTTGTTACATACCGGTCCGTGTAGCTTGTTACATACCGGTCCGTGTAGCTTGTTGTATACCGGCCCGTGTAGCTTGTTTACATACCGACACGTGTAGCTTGTTACATACCGGCCCATGTAGCTTGTTACATACCGGCCTGGGTATCTTGTTACATACATGCCCGTGTAGCTTGTTACATACATGCCCGTGTAGCTTGTTACATACATGCCCGTGTAGCTTGTTACATACGGCCCGGGTAGCTTGTTACATACATGCCCATGTAGCTTGTTACATACCGGCCCGTGTAGCTTGTTACATACATGCCCGTGTAGTTTGTTACATACTGGCCCGTGTAGCTTGTTACATACCGGCCCGTGTAGCTTGTTACATACCGGCCCATGTAGCTTGTTACATACCGGCCCTTGTAACTTGTTACATACATGCCCATGTAGCTTGTTACATACCGGCCCGTGTAGCTTGTTACATACCGGCCCGTGTAGCTTGTTACATACCGGCCCTTGTAACTTGTTACATACATGCCCATGTAGCTTGTTACATACCGGCCCGTGTAGCTTGTTACATACCGGCCCGTGTAGCCTGTTACATACCGGCCCTTGTAGCTTGTTACATACCGGCCGATGTAGCTTGTTACATACCGGCCCCAGTAGCTTGTTACATACATGACCATGTAGCTTGTTACATACCGGCCCGTGTAGCCTGTTACATACCGGCCCTTGTAGCTTGTTACATACCGGCCGATGTAGCTTGTTACATACTGGCCCCAGTAGCTTGTTACATACATGCCCGTGTAGCTTGTTACATACCGGCCCTTGTAGCTTGTTGCATACAGGCCCATGTAGCTTGTTACATACCGGTCCGTGTAGCTTGTTACACTCAGAAAAGGCATTACAATTTAACATTTAATCATGAAATCAAAATCAGTAACACTAATATGGGTATTATCTGTGGGTATTGTAATAGGAACTGCCGAATAAAACAATGATTGAATATATGTAATCATATATCTATGTGGACATCTTCATATTGTATGACAGTTATATATAGCCTATGACAATCAAAACTGATTTGTCATTCTGGATTAATGTATGAAGACGATTTAGACGTAGATACCTGCTCTATATGAAACCTAAATCAGGGCGTTTTAACATGAACAGTATACTTGACTTCCTAAAATGCAAATAAAACTCATGCTTATGACATGTTGCTATTGTCATATTTTCCTATCTGCTCGTTATCCTGTTATCAGCTGTTTCGCTGCATCGCGCATATATCTTCGGCTATACCCTCTTTATTTTACAAAATTAGTTTTTACATCATATGTTATGAAGGTGTTATTCGATATTTTCAACGCCCAGCTCAACTGTATGTGTCAAACCGTGCGTGGTTAATGGCAGGTCACTGATATATCCCGTAAGTATGAAGTACATGTCCATTATACAATGGTGGTGTCTTCCTCAAGCACACCATGCATAAGTATGAAAGACTCATGGCGGCATTCGCTATTTCATGATACCAACTTCTCGAATTCACGATTTCAATTTCACGAATTCACGATTACAACTTCAAGAATTCACGATTTCACCTTCGCGGATTCACGATTTCATTTTCACGAATTCACGAGTTCACCTTCGCGGATTCACGATTTCAATTTCACGAATTCACGATTACAACTTCACGAATTCACGATTTCACCTTCGCGGATTCACGATTTCATTTTCACGAATTCACGAGTTCACCTTCGCGGATTCACTATTTCATTTTCACGAATTAACGAGTTCACCTTCTCGAATTCACTATTTCATTTTCACGAATTCACGATTTCACCTTCGCGGATTCACGATTTCATTTTCACGAATTCACGAGTTCACCTTCGCGGATTCACGATTTCATTTTCACGAATTCACGAGTTCACCTTCGCGGATTCACGATTTCATTTTCACGAATTAACGATTTCAACATCACAAATTCAGGACTCATTAGCTTCTATCCCTGTGGAAGTCGTGATAGCTCAGTGGAAGTCGTGATAGCTCAGTGGAAGTCGTGATAGCTCAGTGGTAGCGCGTTCGCTTCACGTGCGAAAGGCCCGGAGTTCGAGCCCCACTGGAGCCGTTACGATTGTGTCCTTAGGCAAGGCATTTAAATTCCACATGCCTCTTCTCTCTCCCTCGTGGCGATGGATTCCATCAGGAATGAGGTCTCGAGAGTGATTAGTATAAGTTATAAGAACTTGTTTCGCAATCGAGCTCAAACAAATGTGCATAAACTATCCCTGTAATTGCAGGGCAGTTTGCCATATTGATCATGCCAGTCCCTAGTTGTTCTGCGCAGCTGCTTTTAACTACTCATACTTTTAACTTCTTTGCGGTTTTTGACGCGCAAGTTGCAACATGTGTACGTCCCCGCGAGGGGTTCGACATTAGCGGAAGATAGATAGATAGCTTGCTGCGTAAGAACCACAACCCATATGTTACAGAAATAGTACTGCCAGAGTTACGTCAAATATCAATAAATAAACACAGAGACTGTGGGTTCTGTTCGATGATCTGAAGCAACGACACAAGGAGGCAATGAAGAACAGGCAGCTGATGATTGCGAAATATCCACCATATACTGTAAACTGCAAAATAAGCATACTTATAAACTTGATTAACTGCATGGAAATAGTGTTACACATCATTACATGTAGCCTGGGTTCCAGTCTGTCGATTTTTCACTGTTTAACTTCTGGCAAAATGACATTGATATTATCAGAATCTCAATACAGCCCAATTAATAGTCTCGGTGTTAAAATATATTTATTTGACTGACCAGGCAAACTATATCGACGTCTGTTCCCAGGCTAGACAGCCAGATGAAAAAACAAGTAGTTGGGAGTTCAGAAACAATACATGGAAGACAAATAGCAGGGCAGACACAGTGGTAGCAGCAAGTGTATGTTTCAAAGAAGTGTTACAATACACCATACTAGCTATACAAATATCTCACAGACGGATTAGTAGTCCAGTGGTTAACACATTGGACTGCGAATCCAGAGTTAGTAGTCCAGTGGTTAACACGTTGGACTGCGACTCCAGGGTTAGTAGTCCAGTAGTTAACACGTTGGACTGCGACTCCAGGGTTAGTAGTCCAGTGGTTAACACGTTGGACTGCGACTCCAGGGTTAGTAGTCCAGTGGTTAACACGTTGGACTGCGACTCCAGGGTTAGTAGTCCAGTGGTTAACACGTTGGACTGCGAATCTAGGGTTAGTAGTCCAGTGGTTAACACGTTGGACTGGTGAATCCAGGGTTAGTAGTCCAGTGGTTAACACGTTGGACTGCGAATCCAGGGTTAGTAGTCCAGTGGTTAACATGTTGGACTGCGAATCCAGGGTTAGTAGTCCAGTGGCTTCCACGTTGGACTGCGACTCCAGGGTTAGTAGTCCAGTGGTTAACACGTTGGACTGCGAATCTAGGGTTAGTAGTCCAGTGGTTAACACGTTGGACTGCGAATCCAGGGTTAGTAGTCCAGTGGCTTCCACGTTGGACTGCGACTCCAGGGTTAGTAGTCCAGTGGTTAACACGTTGGACTACGAATCCAGGGTTAGTAGTCCAGTGATTAACACGTTGGACTGCGAATCCAGGGTTACTAGTCCAGTGGCTTACACGTTAGACTGCGACTCCAGGGTTAGTAGTCTAGTGGTTAACACGTTGGACTGCGAATCCAGGGTTAGTAGTCCAGTGGTTAACACGTTGGACTACGAATCCAGGGTTAATAGTCCAGTGGTTAACACGTTGGACTGCGACTCCAGGGTTAGTAGTCCAGTGGTTAACACGTTGGACTGCGACTCCAGGGTTAGTAGTCCAGTAGTTAACACGTTGGACTGCGACTCCAGGGTTAGTAGTCCAGTGGTTAACACGTTGGACTGCGACTCCAGGGTTAGTAGTCCAGTGGTTAACATGTTGGACTGCGAATCTAGGGTTAGTAGGCCAGTGGTTAACACGTTGGACTGCGAATCCAGGGTTAGTAGTCCAGTGGTTAACACGTTGGACTGCGACTCCAGGGTTAGTAGTCCAGTAGTTAACACGTTGGACTGCGAATCCAGGATTAGTAGTCCAGTGGTTAACACGTTGGACTGCGACTCCAGGGTTAGTAGTCCAGTAGTTAACACGTTGTACTGCGAATCTAGGGTTAGTAGGCCAGTGGTTAACACGTTGGACTGCGAATCCAGGGATCGCAGATTCAATCGCCCATCTGAGCCTAATCATAGTAACAGTCTTAAGCCGAGGTTTCGTGTCGTTGCTTTACACCGTGCACGTAAATGGAACAAGAAGAGGCTCTAGTTGTGGTATCTGTCTGTATCATTGCACTATCCTCCAACATCTAAAATGACTTTGTAATTAATTATTATAATCAAAGAAGGCATGCTTATGTTTGTTAGAATGTGAAGAACGAGTCTAGATGAGAATGATAATGCAACACAAGTTATTAATGAGAAGGGTGCTATATATAGAGCAAATAAATAAAGTATTCACTTACACGAACATAGTCCTGTCATTGGCACGTGGTTTCCGTAAAGTATTGCATTACGTGTAGTTACGTGTCATAAGTACATGTTACGTCGCATATTTCTTCCCCTGAGAGTGTCGAACGTGCATGTTTGGACACGCAAACTATATAGGATTTCCTGTAATTGTAAAGTCAGGTCAGAATACAGGAAATAAATGTGTGCTTTTATTAATTATCTAATTTCACAAAACTGTCACTAAATATCCCCAAACTCATTATGGTATTGTTAAGTGCCAGATGTCATGTCTTTAGTGAAGATGTAGAAAATGGTACTTTTAAGATATGAACCTACAAGGGAATGTTATTTGCTGCATTTATTTTATATTTACTATTCTGTCGTATCCGGAGAAAGTAACGTGTTGACAATATTCAAGCATTAGCTTATTACGTACTAGAGGACATAGAAAACGCACACCTACATTATATACTAGAGGACATAGAAAACGCACACCTACATGATATACTAGAGGACATAGAAAACGCACACCTACATTATATATACTAGAGGACATAGAAAACGCACACATACATTATATATACTAGAGGACATAGAAAACGCACACATACATTATATATACTAGAGGACATAGAAAACGCACACCTACATTATATACTAGAGGACATAGAAAACGCACACATACATTATATATACTAGAGGACATAGAAAACGCACACCTACATTATATACTAGAGGACATAGAAAACGCACAACTACAGTATATACAAGAGGACATAGAAAACGCACACCTACATTATATACTAGAGGACATAGAAAACGCACACCTACATAATATACTAGATGACATAGAAAACGCACACCTACATTATATACTAGAGGACATAGAAAACGCACGCTTACATTATATACTAGAGGACATAGAAACGCACCCCTACATTATATGATTAATATTACATGAAAACGAAATACGAAGGATTCCATCAAAGATATATCACATGTTTATTACAAAACACAAACTGAACAATTAAAAATATTCCAAAATGTTTAAAACTAAGTATTTATATGGTTATAGTTTTTCATATAAAAACACACTTGTCCGAAGTATGCGTTTTCTATGTCCTCTAGTATATGTGTGGAATTGTGAGAATCTGCATAACGAACATAGAAGTTTCCAGTATTTATATGGATCTTGTCTGGTCAAATACTCCTCAACATTATGAGACCTTTGTTGGATCGAACAGCTCGTGTAGCAATCAATGACAGTAGATAATATAAAACCTTTCTATTTTCTAGTGCTTACTTGGAACACAAATTCGCCTATTCACAGACGGATCTATAGCCCAGTGGTAACACACTGGACTGGTAATACAGGGATCGCAGGTTCGATCCCCCGTCTGACCCTAATCAAATTAACAGTCTTTCAGATGGGACGTTAAACCGAGGTCTCGTGTCGGTGCTTTACACCGTGCACGTAAAAGAACCAGAGGAGACTCTGGAATGGATCTCTCTCTCTCTGTGTATCATTGCAATATCCTCCACAATCTAAAATGACTAATCTCTTCAGTAGGCGTCGCTCATATAGGCAAACCGCCTATTGTGATTAGTAATATCAGAGACTGACGGACAAACGGATGGATGGACATGTAGCATTTGTCATGTAACAATTTCTTCACGAACTGTAACCATGGTTTCAAGATATTATTTTGGGCATTATGTGCATTCATGCATGCATATGCAACAACTACAGTGTATATTTAAATTTAAAAAACATTAATAGCATTTTTTACATTCTTAATGTTAACTTTATATCTATTATAAATTATGAGAACTAATCAATTGTAATACATTTGATCAAAGTAGAGATTATATTTCCGTCTTGTTCAAAGATAAACTTAATATTCAGCCCAGTGTGTAATATGATGAATTAACTTTGAATACATATTGTATTATCAACGTCCCTTTATTCTTGTTTATATACCTATAGTAATTGTCTGTATTTGATTACACATCCACAATCTCACGTTATACCTTCGTCTTGTGATTTCAGAGTATAGTTAGGGGTATGTGAAGACAATGTGGGCATAGATGGAGTGAGGGAGGGAGATGGAAAGGAAGGGAGAGATGAAGATGAGGGAGGGAGGGACTGAATATGAGACGGACATACAGACACAAAAAGAGTGTGACAGAGACCGATCGAGACAGAGATGGCGTTGATGACATCACATCACAGTGGTAGAATGCTCGAGTCTCACTAGTGTATACAAATTTATTTTAGCTCGATTGCGAAACAAGTTCTTTCAACTTATATTAATCACTATCGAGACCTCATTCCTGATGGAATCCATCGCCATGAAGTAGAGAGAAGAAGCAATGTGGAATTTAAATGCCTTGCCTAAGGGCACAATCGTAACGACTCCAGCGAGGCTCGAACTCCGGCTTTTGTTCCCGCACCTGAATCGAACGCACTATCACTGCGCTATCACGACTTCTCCATTCGAGTCTCATTGGTGCGGCGAGTTTCCATTGCTGGGGTTATTGAAGAGCATCGGGAGCATATACTTGCTAGCTCTATCTCATTATTCCGCCCACACTCGCAGTCAACCCTCCTCGTGTGCGGGGTCGGTTCAACACAACATTATTATTCATAACATTATTTCAATACTAGTATCTATCACGTGTCATCATGATAACACATAACCCGTCAGAAAACCACAAGGAAATGTGAACACACGACCTTGGTAGGACTAGACAATAGTTGAATCAATTGAAGAAGAAGATGGATGAACAAATGATATAATGGAAAGAGCATTTTCCTGACAGATATAATCGCAATTGCTAATTATCACTAATTACCAATGGTGGAATTAATAGAATGATTTACGTGTTTTATTAACAATTTAAAAGTCATACAGATCACAAGGTCGCAGAAGTGGAAAGTTTCATAAATACGATAGCTTTTGAAAGTATGAATAGTGGAATATTATACATACATAATATGCATGTATTATTTACTTGGTAGTGTGATTGATACTGTATTAGTTTAAACTTTATTTTACAACGAGTGCGAAGCAAGTTTTAACAACTTATATGAATCACTTTCGTTGGAGCGGATGAAAGCGTGTTTGTGGTCATCCGTGTAGGAGGAAACCGGAGTACTCGGAGACATCCCACCTGACTCATCTGGCGACGATCTCATACTTTATTATATCAGAGAAATGTTAAATGCAATCTAGACATATATTGGCATGTTTCGACATGCGTCTTTTACGAAATATATATAAATAAACATAGCGTATATGCGATGCCTATGTGAAGCGAAACTGAATCGGCACACATAAAACGTATACATGCAAATGTACATATATCGAATATGATAAATGCGACGCATACGTGAGTAAAACGGCATCAGCACACATAAACGTATACATGCAAATGTACATAGATCGAATATGATATATGCGACGCCTACGTGAGTGAAACTACATCAGCACACACAAAACGTATACATGCAAATGTACATAGATCAAATGTGATAAATGCGACGCCTACGTGAGTAAAACGGCATCAGCACACATAAAACGTATGCATGTACACGCACATAGATCGAATATGATATGTAGAGCTATTGTTCAGTGTATCGAATTATATTTCAGCGAATGAACCATGAAATGTATTATTATCATGAGTGAAACTAGCCCATGCGATGATTTCCCAAAGTTGTGTCCATTCTGTCTAAAGCAGGCTCATGATTTTGCAATAAGGGTTTCTTAGGCCATCGATTTTATCAAGAAGATCGCACCAACCCCTGGTAGTTCCTCGTTGAGAAATTATTACTTGCCAGTTTCATCGCTGCAAACGACCGTGTCCCTTGTCCTCGTACTTGCTCGTTCCATTTTCTGTGATTGCCATTATAAATGTTAGTAGTACAGTTGACAAATTGTGTGTGTTTTACGTTTATTTATCGTCGGTTGCCCATATGAGCGACGCCTCCTGAAGAGATTAGTCATTTTTAGATTGTTGGAGGATAGTGCAATGATACAGAAAGAGACCCATTCCAGAGTCTCCTCTGGTTATTTTACGTGCACGGTGTAAAGCACCTACACGAGACCTCGGTTTAAAGTCCCATCTGAAAGACTGTTAATTTTATTATGGTCAGACGGGGGATCGAACCTGCTATCCCTGGATTACCAGTCCAGCGTGTTGACAAATTGCTTGTATGTGGATCTTATATGTATACGCTCCATTGGAATAGGAGTATGACAACGTATGTGAGATGGTACGGTGGTTGGACAGTTGGGCTTTCTCCGGGTACTATGGGTTTCTCCCACACGATTGATGACATATACGAGCATACGATTTCATCCTCACCAACGAAAGTGATTAATATAACTTGTGAACGTGTGTTCATTACAGCCGTATCTGTAATCCAATGGTAACACACTAAACTGGTAATCCAGGGATCGCAGGTTCGATCCCCCATCTGACCATAATAAAATTAACAGTCTTTCAGGTGGAACTTTAAACCGAGGTCGCGTGTCGGTGCTTTACACCGTGCACGTAAATGAACCAGAGGAGACTCTGGAATTGGTACCTGTCTATATCATTGCACTATCCTCCAAAAATCTAAAATGACTAATCTATTCAGGAGACGTCGCTCATATGAGCGACCGATAGCGACGATAAATAAACGTAAAACACACACACGTTTGTTCGTAATGATTAATGATAATAATGGATGATTGATGTAGTACACTATATTTGGGTTATCATATATATAAATATAGCCATACGTAACACTTATCTCTCCATGTTAATCAATTTCATAATATTACAGCATGACACACCGCCCCGACATGCTCAATGACCCACATTATTACATCCTCCCCCGACATGTCAGATCCGGGCTTGTACTAGCGCATAGACAACTCGGCTCTAGACCCGCCCCCATAAGCTCACACACGACAACAAGAGTGTAGTTAACTAGCCCAAGTATAACCCATATAACGCCGTGTGATTTCACGCGAAAACATGTGATCACCCGTCATTGTTCTCAATGACAATCTATAACTGCCGATCTTGTTTTATATTATCATATTAATACATACCTCCCACTACCATGTTGCAGCAATGTGGCGCCCATTAGTATTGAACATTTTAATTGTTTTATGTTCGTCATATGGCTGTTTTGTTTGTTGCATTGATTTTTATTGCATATCATTTCAACTAAAAGTATTGCCCAAAAAATACAATGCGTTCACCTACGCCAATGATGATAAATTGTGTCTCTATTTTAATATTCGTCAAGTCTCGTGACATTTAATCATACATATTTAGTTTAGCTCGATTGCGGAACAAGTTTTTACAACATGAGATTACTCGCTAGAGAGACCTCAGTCATGATGGAATTCATCGCCATGAGGGAGAGAGAAGAGGCAATGTGGAATTTAAGAAGTTTATTGCCTAAGGATATCTTAACCGTGGTTCTGGCGGGGCTCTAACTTACAACCACTCGGTTACTGCCCACACCGCATCCATTGTACCACGACGTGATGCTGACGGGGCTCTAACTTACAACCGTTCGGTACTGCACACACCGCATCCATTACACCACGGTGTGGTTCTGACGGGGCTCTAACTTACAACCGCTCGGTTACTGCACACGCCGCATCCATTGCACCACGGTGTGGTTCCGACGGGGCTCTAACTTACAACCGCTCGGTTACTGCACACACCGCATCCATTGTACCACGGTGTGGTTCCGACGGGGCTCTAACTTACAACCGCTCGGTCACTGCACACACTGCATCCATTGCACCACGGTGTGGTTCGGACGGGGCTCTAACTTACAACCGCTCGGTTACTGCACACACCGCATCCATTGTACCACGGTGTGGTTCTGACGGGGCTCTAACTTACAACCGCTCGGTCACTGCACACACCGCATCCATTGCACCACGGCGTGGTTCCGACGGGGCTCTAACTTACAACCGCTCGGTCACTGCACACACTGCATCCATTGCACCACGGTGTGGTTCGGACGGGGCTCTAACTTACAACCGCTCGGTTACTGCACACACCGCATCCATTGTACCACGGTGTGGTTCTGACGGGGCTCTAACTTACAACCGCTCGGTTACTGCACACACCGCATCCATTGCACCACGGCGTGGTTCCGACGGGGCTCTAACTTACAACCGCTCGGTTACTGCACACGCCGCAT
Source organism: Archivesica marissinica (assembly GCA_014843695.1). Classification (NCBI taxonomy): domain Eukaryota; kingdom Metazoa; phylum Mollusca; class Bivalvia; order Venerida; family Vesicomyidae; genus Archivesica; species Archivesica marissinica. Next base: position 17,342 of record JABXNX010003044.1, on the reverse strand, counting down.
CTATTGCACCACGGTGTTGTTCCGACGGGGTTCTAACTTACAACCGCTCGGTTACTGCACACACCGCATCCATTGCACCACGGTGTGGTTCTGACGGGGTTCTAACTTACAACCGCTCGGTTACTGCACACACCGCATCCATTGTACCACGGCGTGGTTCTGACGGGGTTCTAACTTACAACCGCTCGGTTACTGCACACGCCGCATCCATTGTACCACGACGTGGTTCTGACGGGGCTCTAACTTACAACCGCTCGGTTATTGCACACACCGCATCCATTGCACCACGGCGTGGTTCTGACGGGGCTCTAACTTACAACCGTTCGGTTACTGCACACACCGCATCCATTGCACCACGGCGTGGTTCTGACGGGGCTCTAACTTACAACCGCTCGGTTACTGCACACACCGCATCCATTGTACCACGGTGTGGTTCTAATGGGGCTCTAACTTACAACCGCTCGGTTACTGCACACACCGCATCCATTGTACCACGGTGTGGTTCCGACGGGGCTCTAACTTACAACCGCTCGATTACTGCACACACCGCATCCATTGTACCACGGCGTGGTTCCGACGGGGTTCTAACTTACAACCGCTCGGTTACTGCACACACCTCATCCATTGTACCACGGTGTGGTTCCGACGGGGTTCTAACTTACAACCGCTCGGTTTCTGCACACACCGCATCCATTGCACCACGGTGTGGTTCTGACGGGGTTCTAACTTACAACCGCTCGGTTACTGCACACACCGCATCCATTGTACCACTGCGTGATGCTGACGGGGCTCTAACTTACAACCGTTCGGTTACTGCGCACACCGCAACCATTGACCACGGTGGTGTTCTGGTGGGGCCCTAACTTACAACCGCTCGGTTACTGCACACACCACATTCATTGGGCTCTAACTTACAACCGCTCGGTTGTTGCGGACACCGCATCCATTGTACCATAGAGACTCCACAAGATATTCCATACGGTTTCAATATTTCCCTAAGAAGCAACTAGAACATTGCATTCATCATCTATTTGGAATGCATTGTCTCACTCAGTTCAAAATGCTCCAACTATCCAACAGTTCAAAATTCTCTACTTAAAGTGGAACTATAACAATTCAAACTAATCGCGTACTTCTACTGTTATTATAAACGTGTATTGCCATTGCTATATTTATTAGAATCGGAAAATTGCTGTCTTTAAGTTGATTTCATACATATTTTGAAGATACCACTACAAGTCAAATCTGCACATTGTTAGATAGATCTAGTATCATTAATTGTCTCATTCCCATTTTCTACTCTGCTAGCCAATTCCATATATCATCATATTCCATTACATATTAAATATAGTTTCTCTATTTTTCAGCTTTTACATTACTATTTTATTCCAATGTGCAGTTCTCACTTATAGTGCTATCTTTTGATTGCATTTGATTGTATATATGTTGAGGGTCTCATGGTAGATTAACTTTTGTTAAATGAGTACTCTCGTTAAATAAAGTCTTTATTATTATTATTATTATTATTATTATCCTCTGCTACTCTTCCATAAGCACATCAAAGGAAAACATGGCTGCCATCAAATGATACCTGTATAAAGTTTCATGTTATACATTCAAACCTGTCTGAGGCAACCAGCCAGCCAATGGGAACCACAGAAAGTGGCTGCTTAGCACAGGAGGCTGCTTAATAGAGGTCAAATGTATAGCAAAGCAACATATTGGGAATCTGGAAAGTGGCTGCTTAATTGAGGTTGGCTGCTTAATAGAGGTGACCACTAACACAGGTTTCACTGTAGGCGTCATTGTGCTGGTTTACTTACCACCAATGGTGTCACATATTTCAACAGTAGAACCGTGACTGCATGTCACGTAATAACCGTGACTGCATGTCACGTAATTCCATTAGTCTTACCAATTGTAGTTCTAGTGCCAGCTTGTATGCTTAATCTTTGTTTTATATGTTACTTAACCCAGCGTGCAAACTGTTGTATTGTGTCATCTACGAACTGTTATTTCATATCTCAAACGTCAATTGTATTGTTTTGCTCTTTTGTTACGAGAAATTAATACATTGATGGTGCGGGATCGTTCTTTGTTATGTGTGTGTTTTTCTTTAATGGTTACTTAGCATGTATGTAAACAACTGAAAACAAACAGATGTTATGTCCTTCATACTATAAACCGAGCGTTCGTGTAGTACACGCCAGCCAAATGCACAGTAGTATATAGATCACAGGTCACTCTGTATCCGTACATACGGATCTGTATTCCAGTTGTAACACGCTGGACTGGTAATCCAGGGATCGCAGGTTCTGACCCTAATACAATTAACAGTCTTTCAGATGGGACTTTAAACCGAGGTCTCGTGTCGGTGCATTACATCGTGCACGTAAAAGAACTAGAGGAGACTCTTGAATGGGTCTCTGTCTGTATCATGCACTATCCTCCAAAAATATAAAATTACTAATCTCTTCAGGAGGCGTCGCTCATATGGGCAACCGGTAGCGACGATAAATAAACGTAAAACACAAATCTTCAGTAGTTGGCTTAGGAGGGTAAAGTTGGAGATTGACGGATGATCGCTTCGCACTATAGCGCCCAGATCACTCACATACCCGTACCCCATCCAACCATAGCGCCCCTGTCACCAGCGTCCAAGTTGACTAGGGTACGATTTGACCGGGTACGCATCTATGTCAGTGGTGCAGGGGCGTAGCTACGCATTCGGCTGCCTATATGTGTATGACCGATCTTTCCAGCTTAATACGTTACCTTTGTTGCATGATTTCATATTCAATGAGTAAAATGTTATTGTTTATCAAATTTGACTAACCAATTCATATTTCGTTAATTATCGATCTCCGATAATAATTTGATATCATTAATGTGCAATGTTATACATAAATGTTGATTTCTGTGTAGACTTGAATCGAAGTCTCGGGTATGTTTCTGGCATGCATCCAGGTGTTGCAGCACGGATTAATAGCATATATTGATTACACTCACGCCCTGCATTTGTAACAGTATAATTCCTTGAAGTAATTGTTACAAAAGGTATGGAAACAAAGAAGATTACATCAAAGCGAACCAAGGGTGGAGATTTCTCAAGTGGTCTGAAGTACGTGATTTAAATAATGCTAAGAACTAATGTAATCTCGTATAAAGCACATACTTAATTATTGATACATAAATACTACACTACTATTGAAAGGATATGGTCACCTGTTATTGGGGCGGAGCGGAATATGATTAAAACTATTAACATTCATTTATGAAATACTGGTGCTGGCATTCGCTATTTATCGTTTTACGATTTCAACTTCACGAATTCACGATTTCACTACTTAAATGGACTACACGAATTCACGATTTCACTATTTAAATAGACTTCACGAATTCACGATTTCACTATTTAAATGGACTACACGAATTCACGATTACACTATTTAAATGGACTACACGAATTCACGATTACACTATTTAAATGGACTACACGAATTCACGATTTCACTATTTAAATAGACTTCACGAATTCACGATTTCACTATTTAAATGGACTTCACGAATTCACGATTTCACTATTTAAATGGACTTCACGAATTCACGATTTCACTATTTAAATGGACTACACGAATTCACGATTTCACTATTTAAATGGACTTCACGAATTCACGATTTCACTATTTAAATGGACTTCACGAATTCACGATTTCACTATTTAAATGGACTTCACGAATTCACGATTTCACTATTTAAATGGACTTCACGATTTCAATATTTAAATGGACTTCACGATTTCACGATTTCACTATTTAAATGGACTACACGAATTCACGATTTCACTATTTAAATGGACTACACGAATTCACGATTTCACTATTTAAATAGACTCCACGAATTCACGATTTCACTATTTAAATAGACTTCACGAATTCACGATTACACTATTTAAATGGACTCCACGAATTCACGATTTCACTATTTAAATGGAATTCACGAATTCACGATTTCACTATTTAAATGGACTCCACGAATTCACGACTTCACTATTTAAATAGACTCCACGAATTCACGATTTCACTATTTAAATGGACTCCACGAATTCACGATTTCAACTTATGTTATGACGATGGCGCTATTATTATTATACCATTCTTATTGGATATAAAGATTACACGTTCAAAAGTGCTTTACATAAACACATATAATAATACAAATCCAAAGATTACAAAATGTAGAATGCAGGGTGATAACAGTACGGGGAAAATTATATAATTTCGATTTCTACATGTTTTAAATAGTACACTTAAACTGATGAGGAACCTACTTAAAATATGGATTGTACATTAGATACACAACATAAGAAATTATAGATTAAAACTACAACATATAAACCATATCATACACACTTTAAGAAATGGAAGGATAATTGAAATTAAAGACATCACGCTACCAGTAGCTAGATGACGCTACTGGTGTAGGATATACCGTGTATTATGACGGTGATGTTACAGGTGTAGGATATACCGTGTATTATGACGGTGACGCTACTGGTGTAGGATATATCGTGTATTATGACGGTGACGTTACTGGTGTAGGATATGACGTGTATTATGACGGTGACGTTACTGGTGTAGGATATGCCGTGTATTATGACGATGACGCTACTGGTGCAGGATATACCGTGTATTATGACGGTGACGCTACTGGTGTAGGATATACCGTGTATTATGACGGTGACGCTACTGGTGTAGGATATATCGTGTATTATGACGGTGACGTTACTGGAGTAGGATATGACGTGTATTATGACGGTGACGTTACTGGTGTAGGATATACCATGTATTATGACGCTACTGGTGTAGGATATACCGTGTATTATGACGGTGACGCTACTTGTGTAGGATATACCGTGTATTATGACGGTGACGCTACTGGTGTAGGATATACCGTGTATTATGATGCTACTGGTGTTATTCATGATACTACTGGTGTAGGATATACCGTGTATCATGACATTACTGGTGTAGGATATACCGTGTATTATGATGCTACTGGTGTAGGATATACCGTGTATTATGACGTTACTGGTGTAGGATATACCGTGTATTATGATGCTACTGGTGTAGGATATACCATGTATTATGACGCTACTGGTGTAGGATATACCATGTATTATGACGCTACTGGTGTAGGATATACCGTGTATTATGACGCTACTGGTGTAGGATATACCATGTATTATGATGCTACTGATGTAGGATATACCGTGTATTATGATGCTACTGGTGAAGGATATACCGTGTATTATGATGCTACTGATGTAGGATATACCATGTATTATGACGCTACTGATGTAGGATATACCATGTATTATGACACTACTGGTGTAGGATATACCATTTATTATTAGGCTACTGGTGTAGGATATACCGTGTATTATGACACTACTGGTGTAGGATATACCGTGTATTATGACACTAGTGGTGTAGGATACACCGTGTATTATGATGCTACTGGTGTAGGATACACCGTGTATTATGATGTTACTGGTGTAGGATATACCGTGTATTATGACAGTACTGGTGTAGGATATACCGAGTATTATGATGCTACTGGTGTAGGATATACCGTGTATTATGACGGTGACGTTACTGGTGTAGGATATGACGTGTATTATGACGGTGACGTTACTGGTGTAGGATATGCCGTGTATTATGACGATGACGCTACTGGTGTAGGATATACCGTGTATTATGACGGTGACGCTACTGGTGTAGGATATACCGTGTATTATGACGGTGACGCTACTGGTGCAGGATATATCGTGTATTATGACGGTGACGTTACAGGTGTAGGATATGACGTGTATTATGACGGTGACGTTACTGGTGTAGGATATACCGTGTATTATGACGATGACGCTACTGGTGTAGGATATACCGTGTATTATGACGGTGACGCTACTGGTGTAGGATATATCGTGTATTATGACGGTGACGCTACTGGTGTAGGATATATCGTGTATTATGACGGTGACGCTACTGGTGTAGGATATATCGTGTATTATGACGGTGACGCTACTGGTGTAGGATATACCGTGTATTATGACGGTGACGTTACTGGTGTAGGATATATCGTGTATTATGACGGTGACGTTACTGGTGTAGGATATGCCGTGTATTATGACGGTGACGTTACTGGTGTAGGATATATCGTGTATTATGAAAGTGACGCTACTGGTGTAGGATATATCGTGTATTATGACGGTGACGTTACTGGTGTAGGATATATCGTGTATTATGACGGTGGCGCTACTGGTGTAGGATATACCGTGTATTATGACGGTGACGCTACTGGTGTAGGATATACTGTGTATTATGACGATGACGCTTCTGGTGTAGGATATACCGTGTATTATGACGATGACGCTACTGGTGTAGGATATACCGATGTGAATTATGACGATGGCGATACTTGTGTAGGATATACCGTGTATTACGACGATGGCGCTTCTGGTGTAGGATATACCGTGTATTACGACGATGGCGCTTCTGGTGTAGGATATACCGTGTATTATGATGTTATGATGATGATGCTACTGGTGTAGGATATACCGTGTATTATGACGATGACGCTACTGGTGTAGGATATACCGTGTATTATGACGGTGACACTACTGGTGTAGGATATACCGTGTATTATGACGGTGACGCTACTTGTGTAGGATATACCGTGTATTATGATGATGCTGCTACTGGTGTAGGATATACCGTGTATTATGACGGTGACGCTACTGGTGTAGGATATACCGTGTATTATGATGCTACTGGTGTTATTCATGATACTACTGGTGTAGGATATACCGTGTATCATGACATTACTGGTGTAGGATATACCGTGTATTATGATGCTACTGGTGTAGGATATATCGTGTATTATGACGTTACTGGTGTAGGATATACCGTGTATTATGATGCTACTGGTGTAGGATATACCATGTATTATGACGCTACTGGTGTAGGATATACGGTGTATTATGATGTTACTGGTGTAGGATATACCATGTATTATGACGCTACTGGTGTAGGATATACGGTGTATTATGATGTTACTGGTGTAGGATATACCGTGTATTATGATGCTACTGATGTAGGATATACCATGTATTATGACGCTACTGGTGTAGGATATACCGTGTATTATGACGCTACTGGTGTAGGATATACCATGTATTATGATGCTACTGATGTAGGATATACCGTGTATTATGATGCTACTGGTGAAGGATATACCGTGTATTATGATGCTACTGGTGTAGGATATACCGAGTATTATGATGTTATTGGTGTAGGATATACCGTGTATTATGACACTACTGGTGTAGGATATACCGTGTATTATGACACTAGTGGTGTAGGATACACCGTGTATTATGATGCTACTGGTGTAGGATACACCGTGTATTATGATGTTACTGGTGTAGGATATACCGTGTATTATGACAGTACTGGTGTAGGATATACCGAGTATTATGATGCTACTGGTGTAGGATATACCATGTATCATGACGCTACTGATGTAGGATATACCGTGTATTATGAGGCTACTGGTGAAGGATATACCATGTATCATGACGCTACTGGTGTAGGATATACCGTGCATTATGATGCTACTGGTGTAAGATATACCGTGTATTATGATGCTACTGGTGTAGGATATACCGAGTATTATGATGCTACTGGTGTAGAATATACCGTGTATTATGATGCTACTGGTGTAGGATATACCGTGTATTATGATGCTACTGGTGTAGGATATACCGTGTATTATGATGATGACGCTACTGGTGTAGAATATACCGTGTATTATGATGATGATGCTACTGGTGTAGGATATACCATGTATTATGACGTTACTGGTGTAGTATATACCGTGTATTATGACGTTACTGGTGTAGGATATACCATGTATTATGACGTTACTGGTGTAGGATATACCGTGTATTATGATGCTACCTGTGTAGGATATACCGTGTATTATGATGCTACTGGTGTAGGATATACCGTGTATTATGATGATGACGCTACTGGTGTAGGATATACCGTGTATTATGATGCTAATGGTGTAGGATATACCATGTATTATGATGCTACTGGTGTAGGATATACCGTGTATTATGATGCTACTGGTGTAGGATATACCGTGTATTATGACGCTACTGGTGTAGGATATACCATGCATTATGATGCTACTGGTGTAGGATATACCGTGTATTATGATGATGACACTACTGGTGTAGGATATACCGTGTATTATGATGATGACACTACTGGTGAAGGATATACCGTGTATTATGATGATACTGGTGTAGGATATACCGTGTATGATGATGCTACTGGTGAAGGATATACCGTGTATTATGATGTTACTGGTGTAGGATATACCGTGTATTATGATGATGATGCTACTGGTGAAGGATATACCATGTATTATGATGCTACTGGTGTAGGATATACCGTGTATTATGATGCTACTGGTGTAGGATATACCGTGTATTATGATGCTACTGGTTTAGGATATACCATGTATTATGATGCTACTGGTGTAGGATATACCATGTATTATGATGCTACTGGTGTAGGATATACCGTGTATTATGATGATGATGCTACTGGTGTAGGATATACCATGTATTATGATGCTACTGATGTAGGATATACCGTGTATTATGATGATGATGCTACTGGTGTAGGATATACCCTGTATTATGACGTTACTGGTGTAGGATATACCGTGTATTATGACGCTACTTGTGTAGGATATACCGTGTATTATGACGGTGACACTACTGGTGTAGGATATACCGTGTATTATGACGGTGACGCTACTTGTGTAGGATATACCGTGTATTATGATGATGATGCTACTGGTGTAGGATATACCGTGTATTATGACGGTGACGTTACTGGTGTAGGATATGACGTGTATTATGACGGTGACGTTACTGGTGTAGGATATGCCGTGTATTATGACGATGACGCTACTGGTGTAGGATATACCGTGTATTATGACGGTGACGCTACTGGTGTAGGATATACCGTGTATTATGACGGTGACGCTACTGGTGTAGGATATATCGTGTATTATGACGGTGACGTTACTGGAGTAGGATATGACGTGTATTATGACGGTGACGTTACTGGTGTAGGATATACCATGTATTATGACGCTACTGGTGTAGGATATACCGTGTATTATGACGGTGACGCTACTTGTGTAGGATATACCGTGTATTATGACGGTGACGCTACTGGTGTAGGATATACCGTGTATTATGATGCTACTGGTGTTATTCATGATACTACTGGTGTAGGATATACCGTGTATCATGACATTACTGGTGTAGGATATACCATGTATTATGATGCTACTGGTGTAGGATATACCGTGTATTATGACGTTACTGGTGTAGGATATACCGTGTATTATGATGCTACTGGTGTAGGATATACCATGTATTATGACGCTACTGGTGTAGGATATACGGTGTATTATGATGTTACTGGTGTAGGATATACCATGTATTATGCCGCTACTGGTGTAGGATATACGGTGTATTATGATGTTACTGGTGTAGGATATACCATGTATTATGATGCTACTGATGTAGGATATACCGTGTATTATGATGCTACTGGTGAAGGATATACCGTGTATTATGATGCTACTGATGTAGGATATACCATGTATTATGACGCTACTGATGTAGGATATACCATGTATTATGACACTACTGGTGTAGGATATACCATTTATTATTAGGCTACTGGTGTAGGATATACCGTGTATTATGACACTACTGGTGTAGGATATACCGTGTATTATGACACTAGTGGTGTAGGATACACCGTGTATTATGATGCTACTGGTGTAGGATACACCGTGTATTATGATGTTACTGGTGTAGGATATACCGTGTATTATGACAGTACTGGTGTAGGATATACCGAGTATTATGATGCTACTGATGTAGGATATACCGTGTATTATGACGGTGACGTTACTGGTGTAGGATATGACGTGTATTATGACGGTGACGTTAATGGTGTAGGATATGCCGTGTATTATGACGATGACGCTACTGGTGTAGGATATACCGTGTATTATGACGGTGACGCTACTGGTGTAGGATATACCGTGTATTATGACGGTGACGCTACTGGTGTAGGATATATCGTGTATTATGACGGTGACGTTACAGGTGTAGGATATGACGTGTATTATGACGGTGACGTTACTGGTGTAGGATATACCGTGTATTATGACGATGACGCTACTGGTGTAGGATATACCGTGTATTATGACGGTGACGCTACTGGTGTAGGATATATCGTGTATTATGACGGTGACGCTACTGGTGTAGGATATATCGTGTATTATGACGGTGACGCTACTGGTGTAGGATATATCGTGTATTATGACGGTGACGCTACTGGTGTAGGATATACCGTGTATTATGACGGTGACGTTACTGGTGTAGGATATATCGTGTATTATGACGGTGACGTTACTGGTGTAGGATATGCCGTGTATTATGACGGTGACGTTACTGGTGTAGGATATATCGTGTATTATGAAAGTGACGCTACTGGTGTAGGATATATCGTGTATTATGACGGTGACGTTACTGGTGTAGGATATATCGTGTATTATGACGGTGGCGCTACTGGTGTAGGATATACCGTGTATTATGACGGTGACGCTACTGGTGTAGGATATACTGTGTATTATGACGATGACGCTTCTGGTGTAGGATATACCGTGTATTATGACGATGACGCTACTGGTGTAGGATATACCGATGTGAATTATGACGATGGCGATACTTGTGTAGGATATACCGTGTATTACGACGATGGCGCTTCTGGTGTAGGATATACCGTGTATTACGACGATGGCGCTACTGGTGTAGGATATACCGTGTATTATGATGTTATGATGATGATGCTACTGGTGTAGGATATACCGTGTATTATGACGATGACGCTACTGGTGTAGGATATACCGTGTATTATGACGGTGACACTACTGGTGTAGGATATACCGTGTATTATGACGGTGACGCTACTGGTGTAGGATATACCGTGTATTATGATGATGCTGCTACTGGTGTAGGATATACCGTGTATTATGACGGTGACGCTACTGGTGTAGGATATACCGTGTATTATGATGCTACTGGTGTTATTCATGATACTACTGGTGTAGGATATACCGTGTATTATGACACTACTGGTGTAGGATATACCGTGTATTATGATGCTACTGGTGTAGGATATACCGTGTATTATGACGCTACTGGTGTAGGATATACCGTGTATTATGATGCTACTGGTGTAGGATATACCATGTATTATGACGCTACTGGTGTAGGATATACGGTGTATTATGATGTTACTGGTGTAGGATATACCATGTATTATGACGCTACTGGTGTAGGATATACGGTGTATTATGATGTTACTGGTGTAGGATATACCGTGTATTATGATGCTACTGATGTAGGATATACCATGCATTACGACGCTACTGGTGTAGGATATACCGTGTATTATGACGCTACTGGTGTAGGATATACCATGTATTATGATGCTACTGATGTAGGATATACCGTGTATTATGATGCTACTGGTGAAGGATATACCGTGTATTATGATGCTACTGGTGTAGGATATACCGAGTATTATGATGTTACTGGTGTAGGATATACCGTGTATTATGACACTACTGGTGTAGGATATACCGTGTATTATGACACTAGTGGTGTAGGATACACCGTGTATTATGATGCTACTGGTGTAGGATACACCGTGTATTATGATGTTACTGGTGTAGGATATACCGTGTATTATGACAGTACTGGTGTAGGATATACCGAGTATTATGATGCTACTGGTGTAGGATATACCATGTATCATGACGCTACTGGTGTAGGATATACCGTGTATTATGAGGCTACTGGTGAAGGATATACCATGTATCATGACGCTACTGGTGTAGGATATACCGTGCATTATGATGCTACTGGTGTAAGATATACCGTGTATTATGATGCTACTGGTGTAGGATATACCGAGTATTATGATGCTACTGGTGTAGAATATACCGTGTATTATGATGCTACTGGTGTAGGATATACCGAGTATTATGATGTTACTGGTGTAGGATATACCGTGTATTATGACACTACTGGTGTAGGATATACCGTGCATTATGATGCTACTGGTGTAAGATATACCGTGTATTATGATGCTACTGGTGTAGGATATACCGAGTATTATGATGCTACTGGTGTAGAATACCGTGTATTATGATGCTACTGGTGTAGGATATACCGTGTATTATGATGCTACTGGTGTAGGATATACCGTGTATTATGATGACGCTACTGGTGTAGAATATACCGTGTATTATGATGATGATGCTACTGGTGAAGGATATACCATGTATTATGACGTTACTGGTGTAGTATATACCGTGTATTATGACGTTACTGGTGTAGGATATACCGAGTATTATGATGCTACTGGTGTAGGATATACCATGTATCATGACGCTACTGATGTAGGATATACCGTGTATTATGAGGCTACTGGTGAAGGATATACCATGTATCATGACGCTACTGGTGTAGGATATACCGTGCATTATGATGCTACTGGTGTAAGATATACCGTGTATTATGATGCTACTGGTGTAGGATATACCGTGTATTATGATGCTACTGGTGTAGATTACCGTGTATTATGTGCTACTGGTGTAGGATATACCGTGTATTATGATGCTACTGGTGTAGGATATACCGTGTATTATGATGATGACGCTACTGGTGTAGAATATACCGTGTATTATGATGATGATGCTACTGGTGAGGATATACCATGTATTATGACGTTACTGGTGTAGTATATACCGTGTATTATGACGTTACTGGTGTAGGATATACCATGTATTATGACGTTACTGGTGTAGGATATACCGTGTATTATGATGCTACCTGTGTAGGATATACCGTGTATTATGATGCTACTGGTGTAGGATATACCGTGTATTATGATGATGACGCTACTGGTGTAGGATATACCGTGTATTATGATGCTAATGGTGTAGGATATACCATGTATTATGATGCTACTGGTGTAGGATATACCGTGTATTATGATGCTACTGGTGTAGGATATACCGTGTATTATGACGCTACTGGTGTAGGATATACCGTGTATTATGATGATGACACTACTGGTGTAGGATATACCGTGTATTATGATGATGACACTACTGGTGAAGGATATACTGTGTATTATGATGATACTGGTGTAGGATATACCATGTATGATGATGCTACTGGTGAAGGATATACCGTGTATTATGATGTTACTGGTGTAGGATATACCGTGTATTATGATGATGATGCTACTGGTGAAGGATATACCATGTATTATGATGCTACTGGTGTAGGATATACCGTGTATTATGATGCTACTGGTGTAGGATATACCGTGTATTATGATGCTACTGGTGTAGGATATACCATGTATTATGATGCTACTGGTGTAGGATATACGGTGTATTATGATGCTACTGGTGTAGGATATACCATGTATTATGATGCTACTGGTGTAGGATATACCGTGTATTATGATGATGATGCTACTGGTGTAGGATATACCATGTATTATGATGCTACTGATGTAGGATATACCGTGTATTATGATGATGATGCTACTGGTGTAGGATATACCCTGTATTATGACGTTACTGGTGTAGGATATACCGTGTATTATGACGCTACTTGTGTAGGATATACCGTGTATTATGACGGTGACACTACTGGTGTAGGATATACCGTGTATTATGACGGTGACGCTACTTGTGTAGGATATACCGTGTATTATGATGATGATGCTACTGGTGTAGGATATACCGTGTATTATGACGGTGACGCTACTGATGTAGGATATACCGTGTATTATGATGCTACTGGTGTAGGATATATCGTGTATTATGACGTTACTGGTGTAGGATATACCGTGTATTATGATGCTACTGGTGTAGGATATACCATGTATTATGACGCTACTGGTGTAGGATATACGGTGTATTATGATGTTACTGGTGTAGGATATACCATGTATTATGACGCTACTGGTGTAGGATATACGGTGTATTATGATGTTACTGGTGTAGGATATACCGTGTATTATGACGCTACTGGTGTAGGATATACCATGTATTATGATGCTACTGATGTAGGATATACCGTGTATTATGATGCTACTGGTGTAGGATATACCGTGTATTATGATGCTACTGGTGTAGGATATACCGTGTATTATGATGCTACTGGTGTAGGATATACCGTGTATTATGACACTACTGGTGTAGGATATACCGTGTATTATGACACTACTGGTGTAGGATACACCGTGTATTATGATGCTACTGGTGTAGGATACACCGTGTATTATGATGTTACTGGTGTAGGATATACCGTGTATTATGACAGTACTGGTGTAGGATATACCGATGTTATGATGCTACTGGTGTAGGATATACTTGTATGATGAGCTACTGGTGTAGGATATACCGTGTATTATGATGCTACTGGTGTAGGATATACCATGTATTATGACATGATGCTACTGGTGTAGGATATACCGTGTATTAATGATGCTACTGGTGTAGGATATACCGTGTATTATGAATGATGCTACTGGTGTAGGATATACCGTGTATTATGATGCTACTGGTGTAGGATATACCGTGTATTATGACATGATGCTACTGGTGTAGGATATACCGTGTATTATGATGCTACTGGTGTAGGATATACCGTGTATTATGACGATGATGCTACTGGTGTAGGATATACCGTGTATTATGAGATGATGCTACTGGTGTAGGATATACCGTGTATTATAGATGATGCTACTGGTGTAGGATATACCGTGTATTATGATGCTACTGGTGTAGGATATACCGTGTATTATGATGCTACTGGTGTAGGATATACCGTGTATTATGATGATGATGCTACTGGTGTAGGATATACCGTGTATTATGATGCTACTGGTGTAGGATATACCATGTATTATGATGCTACTGGTGTAGGATATACCGTGTATTATGATGTTACTGGTGTAGGATATACCATGTATTATGACGCTACTGGTGTAGGATATACGGTGTATTATGATTACTGGGTGGATATACCGTGTATTATGATGCTACTGTGTAGGATATACCTGATTAAGCTACTGGTGTAGGATATACCGTGTATTATGAGCTACTGGTGTAGGATATACCATGTATTATGATGCTACTGTGTAGGAATACCGTGTATTATGATGCTACTGGTGAGGATATACCGTGTATTATGATGCTACTGGTGTAGGATATACCGTGTATTATGATGCTACTGGTGTAGGATATACCGTGTATTATGACGCTACTGGTGTAGGATATACCGTGTATTATGATGCTACTGGTGTAGGATATACCGTGTATTATGATGCTACTGGTGTAGGATATACCGTGTATTATGATGCTACTGGTGTAGGATATACCGTGTATTATGATGATGACACTACTGGTGTAGGATATACCGTGTATTATGATGATGACACTACTGGTGTAGGATATACCGTGTATTATGATGCTACTGGTGTAGGATATACCGTGTATTATGATGATGATGCTACTGGTGTAGGATATACCGTGTATTATGATGATGACACTACTGGTGTAGGATATACCGTGTATTATGACGCTACTGGTGAAGGATATACGGTGTATTATGATGATACTGGTGTAGGATATACCGAGTATGATGATGCTACTGGTGTAGGATATACCGTGTATTATGATGATGACTCTACTTGTGTAGGATATACCGTGTATTATGATGCTACTGGTGTAGGATATACCATGTATTATGATGATGACACTACTGGTGTAGGATATACCATGTATTATGATGCTACTGGTGTAGGATATACCGTGTATTATGATGCTACTGGTGTAGGATATACCGTGTATTATGATGCTACTGGTGTAGGATATACCGTGTATTATGATGCTACTGGTGTAGGATATACCGTGTATTATGATGCTACTGGTGTAGGATATACCGTGTATTATGATGATGACACTACTGGTGTAGGATATACCGTGTATTATGATGATGACACTACTGGTGTAGGATATACCATGTATTATGATGATGACACTACTGGTGTAGGATATACCGTGTATTATGATGCTACTGGTGTAGGATATACCGTGTATTATGATGATAACTACTGGTGTAGGATATACCGTGTATTATGATGCTACTGGTGTAGGATATACCGTGTATTATGATGCTACTGGTGTAGGATATACCGTGTATTATGATGCTACTGGTGTAGGATATACCGTGTATTATGATGATGACGCTACTGGTGTAGGATATACCGTGTATTATGATGATGATGCTACTGGTGTAGGATATACCATGTATTATGATGTTACTGGTGTAGGATATACCGTGTATTATGATGCTACTGGTGTAGGATATACCGTGTATTATGATGCTACTGGTGTAGGATATACCATGTATCATGACGCTACTGATGTAGGATATACCGTGTATTATGAGGCTACTGGTGAAGGATATACCATGTATCATGACGCTACTGGTGTAGGATATACCGTGTATTATGATGCTACTGGTGTAAGATATACCGTGTATTATGATGCTACTGGTGTAGGATATACCGTGTATTATGATGCTACTGGTGTAGGATATACCGTGTATTATGATGCTACTGGTGTAGGATATACCGTGTATTATGATGATGACGCTACTGGTGTAGGATATACCGTGTATTATGATGATGACGCTACTGGTGTAGGATATACCGTGTATTATGAGTTACTGGTGTAGGATATACCGTGTATTATGATGCTACTGGTGTAGGATATACCGTGTATTATGATGCTACTGGTGTAGGATATACCGTGTATTATGACGCTACTGGTGTAGGATATACCGTGTATTATGAGGCTACTGGTGAAGGATATACCATGTATCATGACGCTACTGGTGTAGGATATACCGTGCATTATGATGCTACTGGTGTAAGATATACCGTGTATTATGATGCTACTGGTGTAGGATATACCGAGTATTATGATGCTACTGGTGTAGAATATACCGTGTATTATGATGCTACTGGTGTAGGATATACCGAGTATTATGATGTTACTGGTGTAGGATATACCGTGTATTATGA
>JABXNX010003033.1:0-38247 GCA_014843695.1 Archivesica marissinica | reverse complement strand
GTCCTACTCTGCACACACCCCGCTTATTGTCTCAGCATATATATATGTCCTACTCTGCACACAACCCTATTATAGTCTCAGCATACATATATGTCCTACACTGCACACAACCCTCTTATAATCTCAGCAATATATATATGTCCTACTCTGCAAACAACCCTCTTATTGTCTCAGCATATATATCTGTCCTACTCTGCACACAACCATCATATAGTATCAGCATATATATATGTCCTACTCTGCACACAACCCTCTTATAGATTCAGCATATATATATGTCCTACTCTGCACACAACCCTCTTATAGTCTCAGCATATATATATATATATCTGTCCTACTCTGCACACAACCTCTTATAGTCTCAGCATATATATCTGTCCTACTCTGCACACAAATCGCTTATAGTCTCAGCATATATATCTGTCCTACTCTGCACACAACCCTCTTATAGTATCAGCATATATATCTGTCCTACCCTGCATACAACCCGCTTATTGTCTCAGCATATATATCTGTCCTACTCTGCACACAACCCGCTTATAGTCTCAGCATATATATCTGTCCTACCCTGCATACAACCCGCTTATAGTCTCAGCATATATATATCTGTCCTACTCTGCACACAACCCTCTTATAGTATCAGCATATATATCTGTCCTACCCTGCATACAACCCGCTTATTGTCTCAGCATATATATATGTCCTACTCTGCACACAACCCTCTTATAGTATCAGCATATATATCTGTCCTACCCTGCATACAACCCGCTTATAGTCTCAGCATATATATCTGTCCTACTCTGCACACAACCCGCTTATAGTCTCAGCATATATATCTGTCCTACTCTGCACACAACCCGCTTATAGTCTCAGCATATATATCTGTCCTACTCTGCACACAACCCTCTTGTAGTCTCGTTTAGATAAGTGGGTATTACAATTGTAATTGTATCTTTGCGCTGTACCATCATACCAACTTCATGATATTTGTATTACGGCTACTCCGGGATTTGAACCCGGGAAAATACAATAAACAAAGTTTTAAAAACAAATCGTCTAGATTATAACAAACAACGTGACTGAATACAAGATTACTTTACTAAATTTGATGATAATTAAAAAAAGGAAAAAAGGAAGAAGAGAATAGGTATAGGATTTAGAAACAAATAAAAATAATTTTTAAGCTTCATTTACTTTACAATGAATGCGAAGCAAGTATTAACTTATATTAAGCACTCTCGTTGGCTCGGATGAAAGCGTATATGTGGTCATGCATGTGGGAGGAAACCGGAGTAACCGGAGACAACCCACCTGTCCGGTTTGGCGACCATCGTACCATCTCACATACTTCCCGGTCCGATGATCGAACCCAGATCGCATTGGTGAGAAGCGAGCGCGCTAACCACAACACAGATTAGGACATGCAATTATAATAGCTACTCCAATCAATTACCCAAACATACAATGTTCCTCAACCAGCCACACCCGTACCAAGCTTACGCTTTCGTCCGTACCAACGAGAGAGATTGATACAGGTGGGCGTTACTAAGCTTCTTTGTGTAGTTTACGTTTATTTATCGTCGCTACCAGTTGCCCATATGAGCGACGCCTCCTGAAGAGAGTAGTCGTTTTAGATTTATGGAGGATAGTGCAATGATACAGACAGATACCCCTTCCAGAATATCCTCTGGTTCGTTACGTGCACGGTGTACAGCACCGACACAATACCTAGGTTTAATGTCCCACCTGAAAGACTGTTATTGTTATTAGGGTCAGACGGGGGATCGAACCTGCGATTCCTGGATTACAAGTCCAGCGTGTTACCACTGGACAACAGATCCGTCTTTCGCAATCGCTGTCGCCAAAGTTTTATACTTGATGCATTATCATCATGCTTACGTGGCTCATTATTACATTTTGTTATAGTGCTGAACGATTTAATGGTGTACACAAAGGAGACATCAACATGGTCATTGCCTATGACGGAGTCGTGTTCTACATCCCACCCGTGAAGATAAGTTCCTACTGCACCGTTAATCGTTCCGATATCGTGCGTCGCAAAGAGATCACGTGTTCACTGAAGTTTATGTCTTGGTCATATGACGGTTTAAGCATTAATCTGATCGCAGCTGCTGTGGGTGTCAGCCTTAGAGGATTTGATGAACATTTTAACAAGGACTGGATGCTGGTGGATGTGTCGATGAAAAGAAACGTGAGGATATATTCGTGTTGTCCAGAACCCTATATTGATATCACTTACAATCTTGTTTTGAAGAAAAAATGAATATAACATGTTCATATATATATATATTATTTTTTTATATATATATATATATATATATGTATTTGATTCCAAGCTGCAGCGGCTTCAAATTTCAAAAGATTATAAATATAAATGAAAAATGGATGAGAATTATAACAGGTTTCCAAATCTTGGAACATGTTTCGAAATCTTGGAACAGGTTTCCAAATCTTGGAACAGGAAACATGAATATATATAATTGAGAACAATGTGCGTTGAATCAAACACTGATCAATGTAGATAAACGGTGAATTCAAGTTATAAAATATAAAATAGTCTTGTGTTTGTTGGCCACCACCATCTTGTCAAGAAACATGAACTACCTAATACAAGGATCTGATTGATTTCTCTCTAGGTTCCTGCTCATACCAATTTCCAGGAAACAGTATCACTTAAACTCGTTTTTCCCTAGAAGACTATGGAATAGTCTCCACCTACACGGTCAACCTAGCCCCAGCTTAAATATCCTTGGATCCCATCCACACATTCTAAATACAGATTTTAATCATATTCTTGTAGAAATGTAATCATTGTCTACAGCTTAGCTTTGCACCTAAAACTTATTTCTTATAAATAATTGTTCCAAGAAAACCGCCTGATAGCTATCACATATACAGAAACATGTGGCTATGATTGCTGTGCTAGGAATCAGAGGTTTAAAATGCACGTTTTTACTTCTCATTCTTTAGGCGGCTTTTGTACATGCAGGATATATACCCACCACTTCGGTTAGCTTAAAACACTGTCGTGACGTCATACCTTTGTACTTGCAGTCCATTATTATTAATATTGAACTTGTGTCAAAAGGCCAGAGTATTATATTAAATACTACGCGTACAAGTCCGAAATTAACAATTTTAATTGGTAGGATCTTGTTATATAAGTGTGTGTTTTAAGTAAGATATAAGCCTCAAACGGATCCATTGTGTAACATATTGGTACTGTCTTCGGCGACGCGCCACACACAGTCCAATATTTTATTTGTTTTGGAATTCTTTCACATGAGAAAGCCACCCTTCTGGCTTATTGAAATAATATTGAGTCTACCCGGGCACCAGTCTGTGTCGGAAATAAATGACCATGGTGCAGAGCTGTCCGATTAGTGCAGTTGTTAGCACACTCTCTTCTCACCAATGGAAGCCGGGATCTATCCTCGGACCGGGAAGTATGTGAGATGGTACCGTGGTCGCCAGGTACTCAGGTTTCCTCCCACCCGAATGACCACATACATGCTTTCATTCGCGCCAACGAGAATGTTTAATATAAGTTTTTAAAGCTTGTTTCGCAATCGTTGTGGAATAAATAAAGTTTAAATGACCATGGGTGGATGGTGGTGGTCTTCCTCCACCAGTTACAACTGAAGAGTCGCTAAATAACTTCCACAAGGTTGTTATCATGTACTTGTACTCTAACCCCAAAAATAGATACACGAAAGGTACACATGTATTTAGCCCTTAACCTGCCGAATAAATTGGATGAAATGTGCAACATAGATCTAAAGCGATAAAAAAAATGTTTTCGCTACACTATTCGAAACCTTACTGCGCATGTGTCAACCGCAACTTCCTTTCTCAACAGTTCTCATATAAATAATGATCTCTCTTCTCCAACAGCAGCCAACTAAGTATATTTTCTCCAGTAACACACACATATGTCAACACACAAACCCATTGAACTCATGCCCATTTTAGTATATGTAGATTAGAACCGTTTTCAGAATTGTTCATATACCGAAAGTTTATGTAAATTAACAAGCCGTAATCATCTCCCCTTAGTACTCTTGTATGTTACTTTTCCTCTGATATATACAGCATTACAGTTGAATTATTTAGTTGTTATCGTGTTTCAGATTACTTCAATTTCCCTGTTTGCATTCATATGTTGTTATCATATAGTCAAGATGTTTCTGTCCTGCTCTCGATATTAAACCAAACTGCCCACTTGAAGAAACTGTTTCAAAAGACAACAAACCACAAAGGGAAAGGTAAACCAGTTCCCATATGTATCACCCATTATTCCTCCTCCTACTTGCACTATCCCATGATATCGAGATCAACCCAGGCACCATCCAAACGGACATGTATTTGGAAGGAGACTCCAGAATCTTTCCGTGTGAAAATTGTCAACACCCCCCGTCACCTGGACTTGCAAGGGTGTCCAGTGTGACATGTGTACGGTCTGGTTCCACGCCGATTGCCAAACTATAAATGACTCCATATACGACAGAGTCGGAGACTCTTCGGATAGAATTGCAGTCTGGAAGTGTTCCATATGTGAACGCATAACTGTTACAAACAGTTCTGTCCCATCATTGGACTCCTTCGAAACGTCCAACCCCTTCGCCAACATAGACAGCGCATACATGAGCAATGTATCTTTCTTAAGGTACATACGTCCACACCCAAGTGCAACCCCTAAGTCCAGAATAAGTAAAACATAAAGAGGTCACTAAAAGTCCAAATCATCAACTGCAGGTCAATAGTAGATAAAAAACTTGAATTTAACAATTGTGTCAGTTCAACAAAACCAGATATTGCAATAGGTACTGAGTCATGGTTTAAACCTAAGCATTATACTAATGCAGTGTATGCCACAGACATAAGTTACTATATTTGCGTCGTGTCACTCCGGTAGGCGGGGGTATATTTATTGCCATATGGGACTGAATTAACCAGGAAACGCCCGATCTACAGTCCGAGTGAGGACCTATGAATGAAATTTAACCTTGCAGGAAATATGTCTCTTGTGATTGGAGCTTATTATAAACCCCATGAGCTTGATATAGACAGTTTCAATCAATTCTCTAAGTCTATTGAAAAGGTTAATACACGTTTCTCCAACATCTGGGAAGCCGGGGACCTAAACCTTCCAAACATGGACTGGTACACTACTAGCCCATCCACCGACTACAAACACCCATCCTTCTATAGACAGGTCATTGAAACGTTTAATGATACAACCCTAAGCCAAATGGTTAAACTCCCGACTCGTGAAAACAATATCCTGGATGTATTCCTTACAACTAACTCCAGTAAATCAGGTCACTATTCTACCCGGCATCAGTGATAACAATGTAGACGAAATACAATTCAACTCATCTGCAGGTATACGTTATCAAAAGCCTCACATGCTACCAATCAATAATAAATCAAACTGACAGGTCATTAGATGACTATCACCAGGTTATGATCACAGAATATAAATATTCCGCACTAAATACTGAAGAGTTATGGGAACACTTTTCTCATGCTCTAAATACACTACAGATAAATGGATTCCATCCAAACAGTCATCGATGAGAGATCACATACCATGGGTCAATCAGAGTGGTAAGCGAATGATTAGAAGGCGGAATAAGGCCTTTAGAAAACGAAGGATCACTGCCATACCAGTGGAAGTCAGCACATTTTGCTTCCATTTACAAAAAGGGAGACAAGTCAAACCCCGCCAACTATAGGCCTATCTCATTGACATGTGTTCTATGCAATGCTTCATTACCTCTGTCTACGATCAAGTAGATCTCATCCTATTAAACGTCAGTAAGGCTTTCGACAAGGTCAATCACGAGAAAGTATTACTAAAAATGCATGACTATGGAGTCAGAGGTCAAACATTTAGGTGGATTAAGAGTTTTCTAGATAACAGATTCCAGTCAGTTGTCATTGATGGTATTACTTCAGAAGCCATTTCATGTGTCTTTCGGAGTCACACATGGATCCGTACGTAGAACCATGCTAATCCTAGCATATTTAAGCGACCTCCCACAAACACCAGTTACAAAGTCCGTATCTTTGTAGATGATACTGCAGTCTATCAATCACTGACATGTGCAAATGAGTCGGTCACACTGGAATATGGCTCCAAGATGCTTGACGCCCAACATGTTAACATCCCTGCGAGTGGTATGACATCACAGGACGATATATATAGATAGATAGATATAGATATATAGATAGATAGAAAGATAGATAGATAGACAGATAGATAGATAGACAGATAGATAGACAGACAGACAGACAGACAGACAGACAGACAGACAGACAGACAGACAGACAGACAGACAGACAGACAGACAGACAGACAGACAGACAGATAGATAGATAGATAGATAGATAGATAGATAGATAGATTGGTAGATAGATAGATTGGTAGATATATAGATATATAGATATATAGATAGATGGATGCACGGAGGATACTGTCAGTGACCGTGTGCATCTGATATACTGAGGATACATTATGTAACAATGTACATCTGATACACTCAGGATACTGTCAATAACCGTGTACATCTGACGTACGGAGGATAATGTCAGTAACGGTGTACATCTGTTGCATTGAGGATAATGTCAGCAACAATGTGCATCTGATACACGGAGGATACTGCCAGTGACCGTGTACATCTGATGCACGGATGATACTGTCAATGAACGTTTACATCTGATGCACTGCGTGTACTGTCAGTGTACATCCGATGCCCTCAACCCACTCGCTTAAATGTCAGTTTGTACTCTAGTGTCGTCTGGACAGTAGTCGTACGTGGGTTACAATCGTTCCACGGTTGAAGACACATATGTCCACTGTTTGTTGAACGTGTCATCGAAACATCCCATGTCCAATCCTTCCTTATGGATGTCCAGATCCATTCTTCGCAAACTGAAGCTCCTTGACGAGAACTTGAGAGTGCATGTGACCTCGTTGTCAAGGTACATATTACCGTTGTCAACAGAGCAGAATGTTTTAGTGAATTGGGGTGACACGAGAGGGACATTGCCATCACTAGAGATGACGGCGTTCACATTCCCTCTACTCGTACCGGTATAGTCTGCAGCACTGAAGTGGTAATTCAGATATTGTATATTATACTGACAACAAAATGAAACTGAACACTAGCTTTAGAAATTAAATTTTATATCCATTGTTGGTATCAAAATGTGGGAAATATTGGATAAATTAGTGCGATGTGTGAAGGGTTATTTTCTTCACTCATGATAGTAATATCTATAATTCTAAAATATGTAACGAGAAAATAACGCTCAATTTAAAAGTGCATGAGTTATTTTATTGTGTCAGTATAGATGCACTGGTATCGGATGTTCAGGGCGATTTTAAGCCCAAAGTGTCAGTTTCAGAAAACAATATCATGTAGAAAGTATATATCCAATATGTATAAAGTATCATCTTACACTATCAATGCATGGTATGAACCAATAGCCAGTACGTTTTATGCACATGTTTTAATGTTTCATAATATACGGCTGAGTGGTTTCGAGAGACCTGGATTTTAAAAGTCGTTTGGGCGTACGAGCCCACTGTAATCACAAGTAGCCTGCTTCTGATTGGGCAATTTTATTTGTGGGCGTGGTCATATATTCGTCATGACGATTTTGCCTTTAAATTTATTAAAATATAGTGTATATATATAACTTGTTCATCAAAATCTCCATATGACGTCATCAAGATAGTATGCCTTATTGTTTTGTATTGCAGACTTACTGGATGTTATTTCGTCTTAGAAATGCGTTTGATTATTATTTGGATATAAAGTGAGATTTGAACCTACAATGGTGAGGAGGGAACAATCTTAATGACGTGGCGAAGCAGTGAGATTTGAACCTACAGTAGTGAGGAGGGAACAATATTAATGACGTGGCGAAGCAGTGAGATTTGAACCTACAATGGTGAGGAGGGAACAATATTAATGACGTGGCGAAGCAGTGAGATTGAATCTACAATGGTGAGGAGGGAGCAATATTAATGACGTGGCGAAGCAGTGAGATTTGAACCTACAATGGTGTGGAGGGACAATCTTAACCACGCGGCGAAGCGTTGAAACTACAACTGTGAGGAGGGGACAATCTTAACCACGCGGCGAAGCGTTGAAACTACAACTGTGAGGAGGGGACACTCTTAACCACGCGGCGAAGCGTTGAAACTACAACTGTGAGGAGGGGACACTCTTAACCACGCGGCGAAGCTTTGAACATACAACTGTGAGGAGGGTACAATCTTAACCACGTGGCGAAGCGTTGAACATACAACGGTGAGGAGGGACAATCTTAACCACGCGGCGAAGCGTTGAACCTACAATGGTGAGGAGGGAGTGATGAGAGGTCAACAA
The DNA here is from genome assembly GCA_014843695.1 of Archivesica marissinica. Classification (NCBI taxonomy): domain Eukaryota; kingdom Metazoa; phylum Mollusca; class Bivalvia; order Venerida; family Vesicomyidae; genus Archivesica; species Archivesica marissinica. The sequence continues at coordinate 29,824 of JABXNX010003033.1, read as the reverse complement.
TCTTAACGAAGCAGCCACGGAAGCGCCTTACTTGTTCAGTAGCATGATATCCGGTTGCCAAATTGAACTGATGGGTACTGTTAGCTGCGTCACTCCATTGTACGAATTCGTTCTCCATTCGAGTCTAGAATCGTGCCATCCCTTAAGATCCATGCATCCAGTACAAGAACGTAATCATCCTATTAAATAAATCAAGCAGTATCAAACGTTTAATTAACTTTAACATAATGTCGGGGAGAATGTCTTATTTCGCTACTTCGTGTTCTCTATGTTTCACGATGAAAGCCCTATGCGTTGTTGTTCCACGCTTATGCGGCCCCCATCACATTAATGTTAATTGAGGCGTCGGATTATGTAGTTATTTAACAACAACACCCTGTATATAATCGCCATTACAGATTGATCTATAATCTAGTGGTTAACACGCTGGACTGGTAATCCAGGGATCTCCGGTTTGATCCCCCGTCTGACCCTAATAAAATTAAAAGTATTTCAAGATGGGATGTTAAACAGAGGTCTTCAGGAGGCGTCGCTCATATCGGCAACCGGTAGCGACGATAAATAAACGTAAAACACACATTGCCGACACGCGTACAGTTGGAGTTTCACCTGAAGGAATTGGCTCCGGGTCGGTGTAGCCTAGAAGGTAGTTTTTGCAATCAAGCAGACCATAAATTTATGCTGTTTTACTGTAGAACGTTTGCATTTCTTATTGTGATTATGGTGGATGGTTTGGATGCTTGCATGGTTCTTTTATAGAAACGTTTTATGAATTTATTTCAGTACTACTTGCTCCAGCACATGGATGAGTAAACAGTCATATATGTCAGCTAGGATCCCCTATATTACATTGAGCAATTGTGAAAAACGTTCATGGTAATGCCATTGTGATGGTTATAAATGGATTCTTGTTTGTAACTGAGAATTTGACTGTGACAATTCATCGATTTACAAATAGTATGAATGAGAAAATACAGCCGTGTGCATCCTTCATACAACACCCAAACTATAAGTGTACATAATCATAAGAGAAGTTGTGAACTATACAAAACCGAGTCATGTGTCAGGGGAACTGTGTGTTATGTTTTCTGAATTAGATGTACCTTTTAATGTTGAAGAAATTATAAAAGCATGTAAACATTTAAACATTGGAAAGTCAGCAGGGTCAGACTATTTGTTAAATGAATGTTTTAAATATGGATCATATTGTGATAATTTTGTATATGTATTACTTACTCTGTTTAATAAATTGTTTGATATGCGATATTTCCCCTCTGAGTGGACTGAAGGTTTTATAGTGCCATTACATAAAAAAGGTGATATTGATGATGTTGGTAATTATAGAGGTATTACTTTATTAAGTACATTTGGTAAATTATTCTCAAAAGTTTTAAACGAGAGATTAAATAAATGGGCAGAAAAATACCATGTTTACATTGAAGCACAAGCTGGTTTTAGACAACATATGGGAACTGTAGATAATATATTTGTTTTACATGGGGTTATAACACATTTGTTAAATAATAATAAAAGATTATATGCGGCCTTTGTTGATTATACTAAAGCGTTCGATTTTCTAACCAGGGGTGTGATTTGGTACAAGCTTATAAAGTATGGAATTAGGGGGAAGATGTTGGATATTATTAAATCTATGTATGAAAATGTGCGTGCACGGGTTAAGTATAAAAACATGCTAAGTGAGGAATTTGAATGTCTATTGGGGGTACGACAAGGGGAACACACCTTTTTTATGTTCGATGTATATTAATGATATAGAGGAGTATTTTATGTTAAATGGATTTAATGGACTAGATTTAGGCATGTTGAAATTATTCTTGTTGCTATATGCAGATGATATTGTAATTATGTCAGAAACAGAGGAGGGTTTGCAGAAAGGTTTAATTTTATTAGAAGAATATTGTGATAAATGGAAATTGACAGTGAATACGATTAAAACTAAAGTAATGATTTTTAAAAAGGGTGGGAGAATTAGAAGAAATGTTAATTTCTTATATAAGGGCGAAATTATTAATATAGTTAATAAATTTACCTACCTGGGTATTCTTTTTACTACGGGTGGCTCTTTTAATACATTTTTTGACACTTTATCTGGACAGGCTTCTAAAGCACTATATAGACTTCAGTCTGAACTAGTAAAATATCCTGGTATTACTGTTAAGCACAAATTAGATCTTTTTGATAAATTCATTTTACCTATTCTTAATTATGGTTCAGAGGTTTGGGGGTTAAATGAAAGTAAAAAAAATAGAAACAGTCCATTTAAAGTTTTGTAAGAATTTATTAGGGGTTAGACATCAAACCCAAAACAATTCTATTTTTGGAGAACTAGGTAGAACAACCTTAAGAAATAGAAGAGCTCTAAATGTTTTAAAATACTGGTTAAAAATTGTTCAATTAGATAGTGTTAAGTATGTTAAAATTGTATATGATATGATGTATAGTGAAATAGAAATTAGACCAGATTATAGTAATTGGGCTTCAGGTATTAGAAAGTTATTACAAACATTAGAATTTAATGATGTATGGTTAAACCAAGGAGTCGGAAATAAGAATGTGTTTATAAGTGTAGCAAAACAAAGACTAAATGATATTTTTTGCAAAATTGGTTTTCAGAATTGAGTAACTCCACAAGGGCTAGAACTTATGTTTTATATGCAAACTTCAAGTTTCAGACATATATGAACGGTGTAAATATTGATAAATTTAGAATAGCATTGTCACGCTTCAGAGTATCATCTCATAGACTTGAAGTAGAAACTGGTCGATGGCATAGACCCTTAGCAATACCATATGAAGAAAGAAAATGTAGATATTGTTTAACCTTAGAAGATGAATTTCACTTTGTTTTAGAATGTCAGCTATATACCGATTTAAGAAAAACACATATTAAGAAATACTTTTGGAGAAACCCAAATGTTCCTAAATTTATTGAATTGATGACCTCAAAAAATGTTATAATAATTAAAGATTTGGCTATGTATATATACAAATCATTTCAAGTCAGAAACAACCTGTTCTATGACTAGTGTTCATATCTCATTATACGTTATACGCTAGCCAATCGTAAACGTTTTGTATTTGCACGTGTTTTTATTTGCACATTTGCTCTATATAATTATATTATATATTTACACAAGGCACGCAGTGCCAATGTTCACGTTTGAAAGTATGTAATGTGTATATAATGTGTACTCATGGGCATATTGCCCATTGTATTTCGAAATAAACTCTCTTGAAACTCTCTCTCTCTTGTGTTACATTCGATGTTGCTGGGCATATATATAATATTGGCTTAATAAATAAACACCTGTTTTAACGTATCCTGCATAATAAACTTGGCTGCATATGGTGGGGTTACATACCAAACTGACAATCCTCTTCAGGTTCACCGAGTGTTTAACGACGACAGGGTCGCCATCAATGCCGTCTGGGATCAGGTCCTTCTCGTAATCATCACCAACACGGATGGTATATATTTTTGTTCTCATTCTTATGTCTGCCGTCACTGTATTAGTTAAGAATATGTATGTAAATATTACTATTGTGCAGAAATATCGGCCTATTGCACCCGGTTATAATTTGGTGGGAATTCATCTGTCTTTGCCACCTATTGCTACCACCGCCGTGACCTAGTGGTTAATGCGTCCGTCTACTGAGCGGGAGGTCGACGGTCCGAATTCGAACGTTCGAAGCTACTTTTCGAATGTACTGCAGTCTCATTCGTCAGAAATGGCCATTATATTCATGACATTATAATAAACACATACTTTTATTTTTATTTGCATTCGAGTATACTGTGTACACATTGTGCATACAGGTATAATAAACTTATGTGCGCGTGTACATAATACTTATTAAGTCAAGCAATGAACAATTATTTTTCAATAGATGTTAGAAAAAATGTTATCAACGGTTTTTTTCCTGAAATTTGGTTTTTCTATGGTACATCTCACTACATGGGAAAACCTCATGCTCACATAACATCCCCTATGACCGACATCATGCAGTAACGAATATTGAAATGGACATCATTTTGGAATTATGCAAGCTAGAAACGCAATTAAAGTGACTTTTCCAAATAATATGAGGTTCTGTGATCATTAATTTGTCACTTTAGATACAGAAATAGTATTTATATAAAATATCCAAGTTTAAATATGAGGTATATTTAGATGGCACAATTTAGATTATATACTAGAGGACATAGAAAAAGCACACTTCGGAATAGTGTGTTTTTACATGAAAATCAATAACTATATAAATACAGTTTTAAACATTTTGCAATATTTTTAGTGTTTCAGTTTGTGTTTTGTAATAATATGTGATATATGTTTGATGGAATCCTTCGTATTTCGTTTTCCTGTAATAATAATCATATAATGCAGGTGTGCGTTTTCTATGTCCCCTAGTATACTTTAGATGTTCACTTGTATTGTTAATCACAATCACAGCTAGAATCATGATTAAATTAATATAACCGTGTAATATAAACACAGAAATAAAAACAAACACTGTTAATGATAACATCCTAGCTTACGTCAATGTTTTACATGTTTAAGATTAACATCCCATAAATTAGAAATTGAATTTGGAAGATTTAATGGTATTGATAGAAACACTAGATTATGTAAAGTATGCCATCAAAATGTAATTGATTCAGAATACCATTTTATATTATGTTGTGAAAAAAACAGAGATATAAGATTGAAATATTTGGGCTACATAGAATGGCCATCAATAAATAAATGTATATCTATCATGTCATGCAAAAATAAAATATAGTTGATAAATGTTTGTAAGTACATCAAAGAAGCTATGTCATTAGGTATTAATACCCTGTCAATTACTACTGTTTCTTCAATGTATTGTATGTGTTTATGTATGTTTATCTGTAACATGTTGTTTGCTGTCTTTGCCATGTTTCTATCATAGTTGCTGATTATGCCAATACATTTGAAACTCGAAACTTTGAAACTTGAAACCTATTCAAAATCACTTTCACAAATTCGAAAGAGGTTGTTATCGTGTAATAGTACTCAGTATAAAACCATTATTTCCCAAATGTCTCAGTAAATAAATTAAATCAAACAGTCAAAAACAAATAATATCTATTCAATAATATATTTGGACTAGCACAGACTTTAGTAGAAAAAATAGTATCCCGAATTTGACAGAAAGTCGTTATGGAATCCATAGCCATGAGGGAGAGAGGACGTATGGAATTTAGAGGATATGCGGACAGAATCGTAACGGCTACAGCTGGGCGCGAACTCTCGACTGTTCACACCTGAAGTGTACATACTACACACTGTTATCACGACTTCCTCCCTCTTTTCTTACTCTCCATCGTTTCTGTCTCTCTCCATCACGATCCTCATCTCGTCTTTCTCATACTTTCTCATTCGTTCTCTCACAACGTCTTCTTATTCTTTGCTATTTTATTTTCATAACTATACAACTTTTTCAGAACAAATGATTTTGTGTAAAAATAAAATCGTTATGTTTCTATATTTATATATGCTTGAAATCACTGGTCGCTATTCTTTTTAGTTACTATATTGTCGGGAAGGGCCGTAACTAATGTTGCTAGAACTTGTGGCCTAATCCGTTTGCCTTTATTTAATTTGTCATGTTTTGTATTCACATGTATATGTAAAACAAATCGAGCAATAAAATATGATTAAACTAAATCACGACTTCCCTTTTAAATAAACTAACCGTAATATTACATACAGGCTAATATTGAAGCTAATCACAGAAGAACTCTAACCTATCATTTCTGCAGATATTGCATCTTTTTGTTGAACTAATAAAGATATAATAATTAACTAATGCTGAATAATAATACAAAATAGTAAATAACGCCCATAGCTGTAATACAAGACAACACAAAAAGGCGGTATGTTCAGTAACTTTGACAAAACCTTCTAGAGGAAGATGTGAGAAATAACTTCAATTGACCTTTCTGCAAACGCTACTTAGGCACGCCCCCCATAGTTACCGGTGCTCGCTGTAACCACGCGAGACAAGCTATCTAATAAAATGGCGTCTAACGCAGTCCTGTATCGAGTTAATCTAGATAAAATTCAAGTCATGTGTCAAAGTAAAGTCAAATTTTTCTAACTTTTTCCCGTGTAACATTGGCGTACGTCAAGGCGAAAACTTATCTACTTTGATGTTTTCATTATTTCTGAATGACTTGGAATCTTTCTTTCAACATAATAGAAATGTACAAGGAATAATAATGGAAAATGAGAGAAATACAAACGAACTTTTCAGTCTTTTAAAAATAGTTATTCTGCTTTATGCGGATGATACAGTTATTATTGCTGAATCAGCAAACGATCTACAGGAAGCATTAAATACATACGAACAGTACTGTGAAAACTGGAAACTCAAAGTTAATACTTCCAAAACAAAAATAGTAGTATGTTCCAAAGGAAGACAGCCTGTCTATCATTTTTACATTTAAAAATGAACCCATAGAGGCAGTAAACGAGTACACATATCTTGGTATATATTTTAATAGAAGTGGATCCTTTTTAAACGGAAAAAACAGATAGCAAATCAAGCTACCAGAGCAATGTATTGTCTTATCAAAAATGCAAATCGCCTTAACCTTCCAATAGATTTACAAATTGAGTTATTTAATGAAACAATTAAGCCATGTTTACTATACGGAGCAGACATATGGGGATTTGAAAATTTAAATATATTAGAAGATTTTATTCTTTATTTACGTCTCATCAATGTACAACAAACAACATTCAATATAATAAAAACATATCGATGTACATTGCCACTCAATAATGAATTATAAGAGACAGTAACAGTAACAATTCACAATAGAACACGATTCAACATATAAGTTTCTTAAAACTAGAGTTTATATAGGTTGATCCAGACCGATACTCTCACAAACTGAAGACAATCGTCAAAATGGTGACGGGCACATTGCCACCATTACACCACAGCCGCAAAACGTCACCATGGGTAACCGCTATCAGTGAGATTCTCGGTCCAAAACAAGACCTACTCTTAGATATAAATGTGTTAAATCTAAATTGCCTACGCTAATCTTATCTAAGAAGTGCTTAAAATATTTATTAAAACACTGATATTGAAAAAGAGCACTAACGCGCTTATTAATTAAAAAATGGTATAAAAAAACAATTATCACCTCTGATCAGATCAGTGATGAACTGATTAGCATAGACTATTTAGTTGGCAATAAAAAAGTATTCATAGTATTAAGAAACAATTGAGATACATTATTTACATGCTAAATATATATATATTACAATCTATAACATACTGATTTTATTTACACGTCAAAAACCGTCGTTTTTGAAGAATTTCAAAACAGGTTTTGGCACATAATCTTATCAGTTCCTTGCTGGAGAAAATAAAAACAAACTTTTCTGAATCAGAAAGATTAATAAAATTACCATAAATACCCATTGTTTTTCTAATAAGCGGTAACCTAATATCTGCATACGTACAACATTGCAAAATAACATGTAGTTCATTTTCAACGGAGTCACAGAATGGACATTTCCTTTGATCTACACTCAGATTCTCGTACCTGCCCGTCTCTATTCTTATTGGTGCAACACCACAACGAAATTTACTCAAAGCAGCTCTATGACTAAGAGGTAAAAACATCATACAGTAGTCTTCTACTTTGAATTCTGTTTTAAATAGCTTATACAACCGTAATTTATTTCTACCTCGACCCGATATACCAACATCTCTATTAATAGATGTAAACCAGTTTAATTTGAACCTAGCCATTAGTTTACTTTCCATTGAGAATACTAATGATGATGGCTTAGGCTCGGTAATATTTGCAAACATACTTAAATTATTTTCATTAAATACTTTTACAATTAAATAATACCAATTTTTACATGAAACATTTGCCTTAGAAGCCACCCAAAGTGCTATGCGTTTGTTCATACGATGTGTATCCATTGACGATATTTTGGACCAGAATAAACATATGCTTTTCCACTGCCATACAACAGTCGGCTTCCAACCCATTTCTCCTGCAATGGCAGTATTTGGAGTGTATTTGCCTACACCCAAAAAGAACCTCATTGCTCTGTTATGAACTGAATCTATACATGAAAATGTTTTGAAGCCCCATATTGGTGCACTGTAATTTATAACAGGCAGCACTGTAGACTCATAAAGTTTGGTATATACAACATATGGGACACCCCCTAGAACTTTACATTTGGCAATTAAGAGACCAAGGGCACGGCTAGCACTTTGAGCTACTGCTTTAGTCATTATGTTATAATCCACATGTTCACTTAACAACACACCAAGATACATATACTTATCAACAACTTGTATTAATTTAATACCACATATAAAGTTGACGGTTGTTCTCTGTACCGATTTAGGACGAAAATGTACAATATTACTCTTTGAGGCATTGACATTCATTTTATTTAAAATACACCAGTTATTCAAAGCATCTAATAGTATTTGTAGATCAGACTCCGATTCGGCTAGAAGGACAATATCATCTGCATAGAGCAATATACATATCTTTTCATCGCCAGCATTTATTCCAATATCAAATGATTTCAGATAAACTGTAAGGTCATTCATAAACAAATTAAACAGAAGTGGGGATAGAATACAACCCTGTCTAAGACCACAATTAACATTAAACCACTCTGTCTTGAAAGAATTAACTCTTACACTTAGAACGAGTACAATTAAAAAATTTAAAACATATACTTAAGTTAAAAAGATCAACCCCTAATTATGTTGTCTATGTAGAAACTGGATGTATGCCCTTGTCACTCGATATTGAAGCAAGAGTTATAGCATTCTGGTCGAAACTCTGTACAAATGATGGAATAGTCCATAAATTACCTACACTTGTTTATAAACAAACACTACTTTCCACAATTGGACTAGATGATGACACATTTAAAAAAAATATCCATGGATGTACAATGTTAAAACTATTCTGATAAAATGTGGCCTTGTAAATGTGTGGTTTGACAATATACAAACAAATTTTAATTGGCTTAAACTGGCTGTGTAATAGTATGTTTTACAGAGTTTTTAAAAAGACACTCGGTATCGAACCCTACTTAGCGGAGTTAGGAAATCAACTTTTGTACTATTTTATAAAATTTAGAACTAGAAATCATCGACTACCAATAGAAACTGGACATTGGCTAAGAACGCCTATACATCAAAGATTTTGTAACATTTGTCAGGATAAAATTGGCGACGAATTCCATTATTTATTTGAATGTTCGCAATTTAACGACGAAAGGAACAGATGTTTGAAGCCTATATATTACCGTAGACCAAACATGTTTAAACTGGAAAATCTAATGTGTACTAAAAATAAGCCAGAATTCATTAAATTATGTAAGTTCGTAAAATGTATTATCCAAAAGGTTAGAATGTAGCGTTCTCCTTTGCTAAGACTGTTAAGTTTTATTCAATTGTTTTCGGATATATTTTGATAAAATGTATATTTCTCAGTATGTCTAAATGTATTGTAGCCTAGTTTGTATGTTTTGTCAATTGTGAAAACCTCATATTTGCATGTTTATACATGTATAGAGTGAAATAAAAGAGATGTTCTGTTCTGTTCAGATCACGATCACTCGTTATCAGATTTGATTAAAACTTTACTAAATAACTCGTTTGTCTGACAGAACGATAAAACAATGACTCGGTGTAGTAATCAATACTATAATTATGTGCACACATTTTATAATTGACCAATTAGCACAATCAGTGCTAAATTCCGATGTGCAATACTTTGATCTTGATACTGCAGTAGGCCCCTATCGGGATGTCGGCGGTCTCTGTGATGTTGATTACTCCCAATAAACAGTGTGACACGCTTAAATTTGATTGCTGTGTTTGCTAGAAAGGAATGACTATATGGGGTCAGTCGGTGTTTTTATAGATGCATTGTTTTTAAAGCAGCTGTCTGGTATTTTGTGGTTCATATACACACTTTTAGATTTGTCCAAGGATTTTGAAATGGGTTGAATTTAACGTCGATCACCAGGATATCGACTAATTTTGTACTATAACTAACCCACACACCAAAGCTACACATTTTCAACATCATTAAAACAATTTTAAACCCGTATTTTCGATCACATTCACGCCTTTTCAAATTTGTCTACTCGTTACTAGTTTGTTTAATATGCATTGTTTGTCTAACAAGATGACGGCGATAAGCCGTTGCTGGGGGGTGCACGAATGGTGCGATGCGATTGGCTAACGCCAGCTGTCAATCAAAATCGGCAGAAAGGTCAATTGTGTTCATGCTCATTTCAATATGAATAGATTTGATTAATATTGTTTTGTACGTGATGTCATTTCTTTTATTTTTGTTTCCAATGATATATGATTGACTAACATATTGCTATAAATAAAACAAGAATGAATGCTGAAATTATTATAAACTAAATTCTACGGAATTCGTTCTTCTGATACTAACAGTTTGTATTGCCAGTTATAATAACGTTTACTCTCAGTTGTAAAATGATAACTTTTCAATTTTCAAATTTATTTGCATAATCAGCAACTATATTGCTTTTAGCCATTTACAACAATAGAAATATGGCAAAGACATCACAAAACATGTTACACTCAACTTCAACTTCATACTGCCGAACACTCAGTAATGAGTATGATTGACCTGCGCAGTCTAGAACAGTTAGTTAATCTAAAATTGTATGTGCAAATATTAGAGAGAGTTCGAGTCCAGTCTGCTAACAAAGGTCGACAGACTGGGACTCGACTGTATATATGTTTGGTAGACTGTTCCATAGCCCTATTGTTCTTGGGGATATGAGTTGGCATGGTATTGGGGTTTTGACTGTGGGATTAGATAGTTACTGTTTCTTGTGAGTATAAGGTGGTGATGATCTACAGCAACTAGTTCATTTCTTATTTTGAAAAACATGATTAGTGAGGCTTGGTATCGTATATGTTCTTATGTTTTCCAATTAAGGTGGATACCATTTGTGATACACTACTAGTGTAGTTGTAATCATTGAATATATATATGGCTGTATATCTTTGTGCCATTTCTATTTTGTAGGTGAGGTATTTCTGCCAGGGGTTCCAGAGTGTAGAACAGTATTCAACCTGTGGGCAGACATATGTGGTGTATGCGTTTTCTTTGACCTGTTTATTATTTGTTTTGACATTCCTTTTGGTGCAGCGGAGGGTGTTGTTAGCTTTTGATGTGCTATTATTCGTGTGTTGGGCCCAGTTAATGTTCTTACTAATTGTGATTCCGAGATATTTGGAATGTTCGGTTGACCTTAATTGTGTGTTATGTAACATGTATGGGTAAATGGTGGGGTTTCTTTTCATATGGATTCTTAATATTTCACATTTATCAGGATTAAATTCCATTGATGATTCCTTTTCCCACGATTCTAAGAGGTGTAGGTCATGTTGTAGAGCTTCCACTGAGGACTTGGATGCGATGGTGTCGTCGACAAAGAGGCGGGCCCTACTTTTGATTATGTTTGGTAGGTCATTTATATAAGATAGAAAGAGACAGGGCCCCAGCACCAACCCTTGGGGGATACCTGAGATAGCTGGTAACATGTTGGAGCATTTACCTTCGACGAGAACCTATTGTGACCTGTGTTTGGGGAAAGAGTGTATCCATGATGTGGCTTTATCATTTAAACCAAAATGTTTGAGTCTATGGATGAGCTTGTGGTGATCTACTTTGTCGCATACTTTACTGAAATCCATTTTTATGACATCAGTCTTGTGACCGAGCTCAAGATTGTCAGCTATATCTTTTGTGAAACCAATTATTTGGATGTCGCAGCTGTGTTTTGACTTGAACCCGTGCTGTTGTGGGCTAAGAATATGGTGATAGTCTAAGCATGACGTTGGAAACCAGGATGCGTTCTAAGAGTTTGGATGATATGCACGTAAGAGAAATGGGGCGGTAGTTGCTAGGTTTGGACTGTTGACCCGTTTTATATGGAGATATAACTGCATGTCTCCACTCATCTGGGACAATGACAATGTCAAGTGACCCTTGAAAGATGTATGTTAGCATTGAGGCAATTTCGCTGTGCAGTTGTTTAAGTAACCTAGGTGAGATTCCATCAGGACCTGGATCCTTATTGGGGCTTAGACCTGACAGGAGCTTGCCAACTCCTTGTAGTGTGATAGTGGTGATAGTGATTGATGGCATGGGTGGGTGGGTATTGAGGCTGCACTTTTTGACATTTGTTTGAGACTGATGGGGTTAGGACGAGAAAAGACAGATTCAAACTGTCGATTCAGAATATTGGCTTTTAATTGGGTCAGAATGGATTTGACCATTACTACTAAGTGGGGTTATTCCAGAGTGTTCAGTTTTGCTGTGTTTGATGAAGAAGTAGAAATCTTTTTTTTTACTTGCATTACTGATGTCATTAAAGATGACCGAGTCTAAGTATGACCAATAAGAATTTCTGACCTTTTTTGTATGATGGATTTCCGTGATTTTAATTTGGTGACCATATTTAATTTGGTGACTATATTTTTATTTGTATTCGATGACCTTTTGAGTTATGAATAAAGTTTGTCCCTTTGTCTAATGAGCTTTACTAATTCGTGTGATATTCATTAGAGGTCGACTCGTGACTTGCTTAACCTAGATGGGATGTACATTATGGATAACCTATTTATGTCGGCCTTGAGATTGTTCCAAGATATATTTGGATCAGTGTGGTCTAACTGGCCAATTGTTTCAAAAAGGCACCCCATATCCTTCTTGAAACGTGACCAAGCTGCCTTACTGTATGATCTGACCATCCTCGTTGCGGCCTCTGTTAAGTTTGGGTTCATGAAAAACAATGTCATGGTCCGAAGACACAAATCTGGGAATGGTTTGAATAGTGTGGACAACTGCTGGAGTGTTTGTTAGGAATAGATTCAATATATATTTTTATCTCTGATGGGGATTATGACCATTTGTTCAAGGTTGCAATGTATGAGATATTCGGAGAAAGATTCGTACATGTGTTTGAATTTACAGGGTGGAGAGGGTGACTCAGTGGACCAGTCCATATAGGACATAAATCTCCGAAAATCCATAGGATTTATTCTTTATTTCAGTCTCATTGCTGTACAATACATAAAATATACACAACACATTATCATGGCAAAGTACACCATTCATTATAAAATAATTATAAGAGACGAATCTAATCACAGACTATCAAACTAGTACAGTCTACTGACATATTATTATAATTATTTACATATTAAAACCGACGAACAGTCGCTAATCGAAAATTAAATACTTATTAAAACCAGAAATTTTGAAATACTGAAATGAAAAAAAAGCACTAGAAAAATATTCATCTTACCTGTGCATAATTCAAGGAAAAGACAGTTCAATTCCAATAATGTTCCGTGCCACAGCCATGATTCTGTATCCAGTATAACTCTCATAGAACTACACTTTCCAGCGAAACTGGCCTGGATATAAACCTTCGAGAGAAATTCGCACGAAGCGCTACGACCCTGGCAGAGCACAAATAATATGCTATAAGTTCTACGTCTTCTAGATTCTATCATTCATGTGCGTGTCTGAGAAATGAAGGTGATGATGATTGAGCATATTTACCCTCGCCGCCGGTGAACCATGTGGGCGAGCGTTTGAGAAACATCGGCCATTGTGTGCCCCCCTGGAGTTGAGACTTGTCATTACAATGGTGTCGTATTCAAGTGAGAAATATCTACAAGGAACAAGGTCGGTCGTTCAACCCGGGTGCCAGTCCATACTGCTCCGACGGTCAGCCGGGATCTATATTCACCAATAATAGCTGTCCTAAGCTACTAGTGCAACTTTAAACCCAAAATACAAACAGTTTAGTCTGGTGTAAGATGTTAAATGCTGTATTACATCCGCCTATTGCAACATTAAACACAAAACACAAACAGTTTAATCTGGTGTAAGATGTTAAATGCTGTAATACAACCACATATTAATAAATTGTTTATTACACAATTAGTTTGTTTGTGTGTATGTATGTTTGTTTATTTGCAGAATTACGGTAAATGTTGCGGGCGGATTTTCGTGAAATGTGGTGGTACTGTGGGCCTCGAACCCATTAGATTTTGGAGGTGATGATGCTGCTGCTGCTCCAGATGATGCTGCTCCTGATGATGATAATGATAATGATGCGGCTACTGTGGCTGCTGCTGACTGACCAATATGCGGACCGAACAAAATTATTCGACATAACCGAAGTTTGACATAAACGATATTGACAATATTTCCCAAGACAATGTTTCTCGCAGAAGAATAGCAAGTAAGTGGATGATTATTCTCCCTTTTCTTTGAACATTGTAGAACGAAAACCTAGGAAATATGCTTAACCTTCTCTGTGTTAATGTAATGATTATTATCATGTCAGCAGCCTTTGCTTGGCATGTGTGGGAATAAACATGTACTGTATTTCATAATATCAAAACGGTCCGCAAACTCTGGTTTCCCAACATAAACCCATGTATTAAGAACTGATTTTACTAAACGATGTCCTCGTGGCGTGTTAGCAAACCTCAACGCTCAGAACTTCAAATTATACAAACATATCCATTCATTAGAAAAGAATTAATAGAGCCTACTGATATCACGTATCACAGTAACTATGATATTGCATACTGTACAACAACTACTACCACGTGCAACATATTCGCATACATATTTTGATATCACGAAACTGTTCATGATAAGAGTTTGCTCACCAATAGACAGGCTTGTTGCGCCGTTTTGGAGGTGTGAGATAAATCTGTCTAACTGTGTAGACAAGGGGACTACTTTATGGTAATTAGACATCACGAACAAGTCCGGTAGTTCTCCGTTTATTTACGCGTCCAAATATATACCAATTCATTCGATAACTAAATGGTAAAATACGAACACTGCCGTTGAGCTACGTCATTATGAGAACAGCGATATGTCATCGATGATGCAACCAATAACGTACCGCTACCATACACGTGTTGTTCACGTGACTACTATTACAATTGATCCACAATGCACTTGCAGTGTTTGTACACATCCGCCTCTATGGCCATCATTAATCACAATGTGATTGATCTCCCTTTAAATCTTCTTGTCTAATATGAATTAAGGCACTGCCTCAAATGGGAATCGATCCTCAACATATCCTTTTAAACAGAATATAAATGCATACACTCTAAGAGGCGGTCCCTAGGTCCGCTATTGCTTTACTAGCATAATCAGTTAGTTAAACAGTGCCAGGCGCGTAGCTGAGCGTACGCACGTAAGCACGAGCGTACGTAAATTTGGACAAGTCGGGAAAATGAAAATGCGAAAAATGCAATACATAATGAAGCTTAAGGGGATGAGGGGTCACATGTTTATTATCTTTAACAGTAATAACGTATATCGACATGTGACCCAACTGTTCGATATCGAGAGCCGTCCTAAGCATGCTTACGAAGAGAGATAACCCGGACTTCATGTTTACGTTTGATAAGATCAGGTATTGTCCCTTCTATTCGTCATTGTTCTCTAAGAGTAGACTTGTTTAACTTGTGAGACATTTTAAATATGGCGTCCCCGGAGATAAACAGGGATTTCGATCCGTCATATTCGGACGTTTTCATAAAGAACATTACAGATGACAATGACTGGATGTGCCTCGACCTGACAAACAAATGGGATAGCGTGCATAAATTTGTATTCCCAAACCGGTATAATATATAGCCTAGTAGTCTTTAAATAGTAGATTTACTGCAGATCTAGTCTGCATCAATTCATACATGCAAACATTTACATAAATAAAATAAAATGGTCACTGTGACATGTTAATTTTCTCCCCTAAGTCCACTGGCAGGGCATTGCAGAAATGAGTTAACACTGTCAGACTGTTGACAGTCAGAGTCAGTGAGATCTAATATAAATCAACGGCTGACGCCGCCCGGGGGGATATTGTAACCAAATTTTCAATTCAAGGGAGCTAACTATTGTGAATATTTAGGCTGTAGTTGATTCGATCGTCTCCCTTTACTTAAAAAGTAATCTTATCATAGTTGTATGCATGCATGCCTACCAGTAGGCGTATAGAAGAACAGAACAGAACAGCATCTTTATTAACGGGACACATAGTACAAACATGACATTTGCAATAACATGTGCACTATAATCATTTCAAAATAACATACATGGGTAATGGAAATATGAGATGATGAACATGTTGAAATGGGATTATCAAACAATTAGAGAATACTTTTATAGCCTGGGGGAAGGTAGTTTATTACCTAATGTATTTATTGTATGATCTAGATTATTGACTACTTACTGAATTTATTGTACTGGTAGTTTGGTCGATTAAACAACATATTTATTATGCCGGGAAGGAAAAATTCAAATCAACGCGGTAAATATTGGCTATACGATGGTAAATAAGATCGGTCAGGCGATAGAAACACGTGGAAAGCGTGGTTGTTTAAGCTAGCTATATACAGGGTGGATTCAGGATTTTGTTTTGGCATTGGGGAGGGGCGTACGTGCGGTGGGGTGGGGTGGTGTGGGGTGGGGTGGGATTGCGCAATGAGATGGCTCCGTGTCAGAATCGTTTTGGCATATATCAATCCATATGACAATGTGTGCTAACTTTGATGCATTTATCACAAAAGGCATACGTGTTATGTTATTAAGCCGCTTCACTAAAAGCTACTGATGCTCCAAATATATAGTTACAATATCATTTTTATTTCAGGTTTGTGAATGATAAGTTCCGGAAAATCCAGTCACACGTGTTCATTAACAACACGTGGTTACGGTACTCGAAGTCTGCCGGACCGACCCCAGCAACCTCGGCACACTGATGCTAACCACGGAAATAGTGATATACATATCAGCTCTACGGAGGCTGCGGAAAACTTCAAATCTGTAATGACGGGTGACAAAAAGGATATGATGAATTCAATCTCCACATCATACAATACGCTAGTGGCAAAATTCTCAAAGCTATTGTAGACACGATCGTACTGTGTGGAAAGCAAAACGTTGCCTTACGAGGTCACGACGACAAAAACTGCATAGCTTTAATAGAGTATCAATCGAACTATAACACAGTCCTACGTGATCACCTGGACCCCAAAACCAAATATACTTCGCCGGAAATCCAGAACGAACTGATCGATATCTGTGGTGAACAAATCAAATCATCTATTGTAAATAAAGTGTCATAGTGCCCCATTCTTTGGCTTCATAGCTTGTCTTGTAGCTATAGAATATGTGCTCTCGGGATTAATGCCACTGTCCAAAATGCTACAAAACAAGTCATGTGACCTTATTGAAGCTGTCATAGAAGCTAACGTCATCACTCGCCAAGTTACGGATGAGATAAATTATCCAGCTGTGTGGGATGACCTGTACGCGAGCGAAGGCTGTTGAAATGGCAGAGGATGTTGATGTGCAACCATCACGACCTAGAGCCCCGAATAATCGGCGTCATCAACATCGTCAAAATGCTCGGGCGGATACAGTTTCTGACTACTGGAAGAGAAACATGTACTTACCTTTCGACAATCATTTGGTAACAGAACTATCTGGTTTTCTTATTTAGGATGGCGACAATGCCCAATTCCTGATACTATTTCTTAAGGTTGTTCTACCTAGTTCTCCAAACATAAAATTGTTTTCGGTTTGATGTCTAACCCCTAATAAATTCTTACAAAACTTCAAATGGACTGTTTCTATTTTTTTTTACTTTCATTTAACCCCCAAATCTCTGAACCATAATTAAGAATAGGTAAAATTAATTTATCAAAAAGATCTAATTTGTGTTTAAAAGTAATACCATGATATTTTACTAGTTCAGACTGAAGTCTATATAGTGCTTTAGAAGCCTGTCCAGATAAAGTGTCAAAAAATGTATTAAAAGAGCCACCCGTAGTAAAAAGATTACCCAGGTATGTAAATGTATTAACTATATTAATAATTTCGCCCTTATATAAGAAATTAACATTTCTTCTAATTCTCCCACCCTTTTTAAAAATCATTACTTTAGTTTTAATCGTATTCACAGTCAATTTCCATTTATCACAATATTATTCTAATAAAATTAAACCTTTCTGCGAACACTCCTCTGTTTCTGACATAATTACAATATCATCTGCATATAGCAACAAGAATAATTTCAACATGCCTAAATCTAGTCCATTAAATCCATTTAACATAAAATACTCCTCTATATCATTAATATACATCGAACATAAAAAAGGTGATAACGATTCCCCTTGTCGTACCCCCAATAGACATTCAAATTCCTCACTTAGCATGTTTTTATACTTAACCCGTGAACGCACATTTTCATACATAGATTTAATAATATCCAACATCTTCCCCCTAATTCCATACTTTATAAGCTTGTACCAAATCACATCCCTGGTTAGAAAATCGAACGCTTTAGTATAATCAACAAAGGCCGCATATAATCTTTTATTATTATTTAATAAATGTGTTATAACCCCATGTAAAACAAATATATTATCTACAGTTCCCATATGTTGTCTAAAACCAGCTTGTGCTTCAATGCAAACATGGTATTTTTCTGCCCATTTATTTAATCTCTCGTTTAAAACTTTTGAGAATAATTTACCAAATGTACTTAATAAAGTAATACCTCTATAATTACCAACATCATCAATATCACCTTTTTTTATGTAATGGCACTATAAAACCTTCAGTCCACTCAGAGGGGAAATATCGCATATCAAACAATTTATTAAACAGAGTAAGTAATACATATACAAAATTATCACAACATGATCCATATTTAAAAAATTCATTTAACAAATAGTCTGACCCTGCTGATTTTCCAATGTGTAATTGTTTACATGCTTTTATAATTTCTTCAACATTAAAAGGTACATCTAATTCAGAAAACATAACACACAGTTCCCCATTTAAAGGCCTGCAGTTTGACCCCGTCCAATTGTAAAGATTTATACTTTACTACCTGTTCCATGTGATATAAACTATATGTGTTCGTTATATGGTAACCTTCATACTTCATTTAATTATATATCTACAGTATTATTCGCAAGTTTTCTGTTATATTTTAAATATTTCTCTGTGTCAGTGTGTGTTTACCGATATTGATGCTACATAATAATCACAGTGAATGCTATGAGTACATGTATAATATTATAATTATAATCTCTTGAACATACGAGTATTACACATATTCTGCCGATTTCTACAAGATGCCATTGAGTAAAATAACAATGTATGTAACTGATGAGCAGAGAAAAGAATTGCTGACTTTCTTGCAAAATAAGAACTGGGACGTAGAGATGGAAATAGAAGAAACAGCCACCGCCATGCCCGTTGCAGAGGCTGCTTACGTACCTCCCCCTATGCCTCAGCATGCTGAAGGTGTTGCTGAGTGTCCACTGTGCTTGTGTTCCCCTTGCATAATAAATGAACAGAACAAACAACTTTGGTGGCCTGCTAATAATCGTCCACCGCATAATCTAAATTCACATGAGAGAAAGCTTCTATACAGGAGGTTTTGGGCAATGCTATATAATTGTGGCGCATGGAAAGATGTCAGATATATAGAGAGAAAAGTAGCGGCTAGAAGAGGAGACTGTACTTGGCATAAGAGGGAACTGATGCCTGAATGTGTGGTACAGCAATGCAGGAACTGGCTGCCTAACCCGCGCAACCAGCCTTATTTGGGCCATAAGTGGAGTTGAATTGTTTATACCAGTTGTAAGTACTATAAAAATACAGAACTTCAATTTCAGCAATTTATAACCTCTGATATGTACGTGGGTCATAATAGATATAAGTGGTGCTCATGTATTAGATGCATACCATGCAGGGCCTCGCATGTGGCAAATACGATGTGCTTCGACCGTCAGATTTGTACCGCTATTCCTCGTGTGTTTAGTGCATCGACCGTCAGATTTGTACCGCTATTCCTCGTGTGTTTAAGGTCAAATATAGGTCAACCTGCAGGCCTTTAAATACCTGTCATTAAAATATAATATATCCTCTTCAGGTTGACACATGACTCGGTTTTGTATAGTTCACACCTTCTCTTATGATTATGTACACTTATAGTTTGGGTGTTGTATGAAGGATGCACACGGCTGTATTTTATCATTCGTACTATTTGTAAATCGATGAATTGTCACAGTCAAATTCTCAGTTCCAAACAAGAATCCATTTATAACCATCACAATGGCATTACCATGAACGTTTCTCACAATTGCTCAATGTAATATAGGGAATCCTAGCTGACATATATGACTCATCCATGTGCTGGAGCAAGTAGTACTGAAATAAATTCATAAAACGTTTCTATAAAAGAACCATGCAAGCATCCAAACCATCCACCATAATCACAATAAGAAATGCAAACATTCTACAGTAAAACAGCATAAATTTATGGTCTGCTTGATTGCAAAAACTTCCTTCTAGGCTACACCGACCCGGAGCCAATTCCTTCAGGTGAAAATCCAACTGGACGCGTGTCGGCAATGTGTGTTTTACGTTTATTTATCGTCGCTACCGGTTGCCGTTATGAGCGACGCATCCTGAAGACCTCGGGTTAACATCCCATCTTGAAATACTTTTAATTGTATTAGGGTCAGACGGGGGATCAAACCGGAGATCCCTGGATTACCAGTCCAGCGTGTTAACCACTGGATTATAGATCAATCTGTAATGGCGATTATATACAGGGTGTTGTTGTTAAATAACTACATAATCCGACGCCTCAATTAACATTAATGTGATGGGGGCCGCATAAGCGTGGAACAACAACGCATAGGGCTTTCATCGTGAAACATAGAGAACACGAAGTAGCGAAATAAGACATTCTCCCCGACATTATGTTAAAGTTAATTAAACGTTTGATACTGCTTGATTTATTTAATAGGATGATTACGTTCTTGTACTGGATGCATGGATCTTAAGGGATGGCACGATTCTAGACTCGAATGGAGAACGAATTCGTACAATGGAGTGACGCAGCTAACAGTACCCATCAGTTCAATTTGGCAACCGGATATCATGCTACTGAACAAGTAAGGCGCTTCCGTGGCTGCTTCGTTAAGATTGTTGACCTCTCATCACTCCCTCTTCACCGTTGTAGCTTCAACGCTTCGCCGCGTGGTTAGGATTGTCCCCTCCTCACCATTGTAGGTTCAACGCTTCGCCGCGTGGTTAAGATTGTCCCTCCTCACCGTTGTAGGTTCAACGATTCGCCGCGTGGTTAAGATTGTCCCTCCTCACCGTTGTATGTTCAACGCTTCGCCACATGGTTAAGATTGTACCGTCCTCACAGTTGTATGTTCAAAGCTTCGCCGCGTGGTTAAGATTGTCCCCTCCTCACCGTTGTAGTTTCAACGCTTCGCCGCGTGGTTAAGATTGTACCCTCCTCACAGTTGTATGTTCAAAGCTTCGCCACGTGGTTAAGAGTGTCTCCTCCTCACCGTTGTAGTTTCATCGCTTCGCCGCGTGGTTAAGATTGTCCCTCCACACCATTGTAGGTTCAAATCTCACTGCTTCGCCACGTCATTAATATTGCTCCCTCCTCACCATTGTAGATTCAATCTCACTGCTTCGCCACGTCATTAATATTGTTCCCTCCTCACCATTGTAGGTTCAAATCTCACTGCTTCGCCACGTCATTAATATTATTCCCTCCTCACCACTGTAGGTTCAAATCTGACTGCTTCGCCACGTCATTAATATTGTTCCCTCCTCACTACTGTAGGTTCAAATCTCACTGCTTCGCCACGTCATTAATATTATTCCCTCCTCACCATTGTAGATTCAAATCTCACTGCTTCGCCATGTCATTAAGATTGTTCCCTCCTCACCACTGTAGGTTCAAATCTAACGGCTTCGCCACGTCGTTAATATTGTTCCCTCCTCACCATTGTAGGTTCAAATCTCACTTTATATCCAAATAATAATCAAACGCATTTCTAAGACGAAATAACATCCAGTAAGTCTGCAATACAAAACAATAAGGCATACTATCTTGATGACGTCATATGGAGATTTTGATGAACAATTTATATATATACACTATATTTTAATAAATTTAAAGGCAAAATCGTCATGACGAATATATGACCACGCCCACAAATAAAATTGCCCAATCAGAAGCAGGCTACTTGTGATTACAGTGGGCTCGTAAGCCCAAACGACTTTTAAAATCCAGGTCTCTCGAAACCACTCAGCCGTATATTATGAAACATTAAAACATGTGCATAAAACGTACTGGCTATTGGTTCATACCATGCATTGATAGTGTAAGATGATACTTTATACATATTGGATATATACTTTCTACATGATATTGTTTTCTGAAACTGACACTTTGGGCTTAAAATCGCCCTGAACATCCGATACCAGTGCATCTATACTGACACAATAAAATAACTCATGCACTTTTAAATTGAGCGTTATTTTCTCGTTACATATTTTAGAATTATAGATATTACTATCATGAGTGAAGAAAATAATCCTTCACACATCGCACTAATTTATCCAATATTTCCCACATTTTGATACCAACAATGGATATAAAATTTAATTTCTAAAGCTAGTGTTCAGTTTCATTTTGTTGTCAGTATAATATACAATATCTAAATTACCACTTCGGTGCTGCAGACTATAACGGTACGAGTAGAGGGAATGTGAACGCCGTCATCTCTAGTGATGGCAATGTTCCTCTCGTGTCACCCCAATTCACTAAAACATTCTGCTCTGTTGACAACGGTAATATGTACCTTGACAACGAGGTCACATGCACTCTCAAGTTCTCATCATGGAGCTTCAGTTTGCGAAGAATGGATCTGGACATCCATAAGGAAGGATTGGACATGGGAGGTTTCGATGACACGTTCAACAAACAGTGGACATATGTGTCTTCAACCGTGGAACGATTGTAACCCACGTACGACTGCTGTCCAGACGAGATATACCCGACACTAGAGTACAAACTGACATTTAAGCGAGTGGGTTGAGGGCATCGGATGTACACTGACAGTACACTCAGTGCATCAGATGTACACGTTCATTGACAGTATCCTCTGTGCATCAGATGTACACGGTCACTGGCAGTATCCTCCGTGTATCAGATGCACACTGTTGCTGACATTATCCTCAATGCATCAGATGTACACCGTTACTGACATTATCCTCCGTACGTCAGATGTACACGGTTATTGACAGTATCCTGAGTGTATCAGATGTACATTGTTACATAATGTATCCTCCGTATATCAGATGCACACGGTCACTGACAGTATCCTCCGTGCATCCATCTATCTATCTGTCTGTCTGTTTGTCTGTCTGTCTGTCTGTCTGTCTGTCTGTCTGTCTGTCTGTCTGTCTGTCTGCCTGTCTGTCTGCCTGCCTGCCTGCCTGCCTGCCTGCCTGCCTGTCTGCCTGTCTGCCTGTCTGCCTGCCTACCTACCTACCTACCTACCTACCTACCTACCTACCTATCTTTCTATCTATCTATCTATATATATATCTATCTATCTATATATATCGTCCTGTGATGTCAAACCACTCGCAGGGATGTTAACATGTTGGGCGTCAAACATCTTGGAGCCATATTCCAGTGTGACCGACTCATTTGCACATGTCAGTGATTGATAGACTGCAGTATCATCTACAAAGATACGGACTTTGTAACTGATGTTTGTGGGAGGTCGCTTAAATATGCTAGGAATAGCATGGTTCTACGTACGGATCCATGTGGGACTCCGAAAGACACAGGAAATGGCTTCTGAAGTAATACCATCAATGACAACTGACTGGAATCTGTTATCCAGAAAACTCTTAATCCACCTAAATGTTTGACCTCTAACTCCATAGTCATGCATTTTTAGTAATACTTTCTCGTTATTGACCTTGTCGAAAGCCTTACTGACGTTTAATAGGATGAGATCTACTTGATCGTAGACAGAGGTAATGAAGCATTGCATAGAACACATGTCAATGAGATAGGCCTATAGTTGGCGGGGTTTGACTTGTCTCCCTTTTTGTAAATGGAAGCAAAATGTGCTGACTTCCACTGGTATGGCAGTGATCCTTCGTTTTCTAAAGGCCTTATTCCGCCTTCTAACCATTCGCTTACCACTCTGATTGACCCAGGGTATGTGATCTCTCATCGATGACTGTTTGGATGGAATCCATTTATCTGTAAGTGTATTTAGAGCATGAGAAAAGTGTTCCCATAACTCTTCAGTATTTAGTGCGGAATATTTATATTCTGTGATCATAACCTGGTGACAGTCATCTAATGACCTGTCAGTTTGATTTATTATTGATTGGTAGCATGTGAGGCTTTTGATAACGTATACCTGCAGATGAGTTGAATTGTATTTCGTCTACATTGTTATCACTGATGCCGGGTAGAATAGTGACCTGATTTACTGGAGTTAGTTGTAAGGAATACATCCAGGATATTGTTTTCACGAGTCGGGAGTTTAACCATTTGGCTTAGGGTTGTATCATTAAACGTTTCAATGACCTGTCTATAGAAGGATGGGTGTTTGTAGTCGGTGGATGGGCTAGTAGTGTACCAGTCCATGTTTGGAAGGTTTAGGTCCCCGGCTTCCCAGATGTTGGAGAAACGTGTATTAACCTTTTCAATAGACTTACAGAATTGATTGAAACTGTCTATATCAAGCTCATGGGGTTTATAATAAGCTCCAATCACAAGAGACATATTTCCTGCAAGGTTAAATTTCATTCATAGGTCCTCACTCGGAGTGTAGATCGGGCGTTTCCTTGTTAATTCAGTCCCATATGCCAATACATATACCCCCGCCTACCGGAGTGACACGACGCAAATATAGTAACTTATGTCTGTGGCATAAACTGCATTAGTATAATGCTTAGGTTTAGACAATGACTCAGTACCTATTGCAATATCTGGTTTTGTTGAACTGACACAATTGTTAAATTCAAGTTTTTTTTATCTACTATTGACCTGCAATTGATGATTTGGACTTTTAGTGACCTCTTTATGTTTTACTTATTCTGGACTTAGGGGTTGCACTTGGGAGTGGACGTATGTACCTTAAGAAAGATACATTGCTCATGTATGCGCTGTCTATGTTGGCGAAGGGGTTGGACGTTTCGAAGGAGTCCAATGATGGGACAGAACTGTTTGTAACAGTTATGCGTTCACATATGGAACACTTCCAGACTGCAATTCTATCCGAAGAGTCTCCGACTCTGTCGTATATGGAGTCATTTATAGTTTGGCAATCGGCGTGGAATCAGACCGTACACATGTCACACTGGACACCCTTGCAAGTCCAGGTGACGGGGGATGTTGACAATTTTCACACGAAAAGATTCTGGAGTCTCCTTCCAAATACATGTCCGTTTGGATGGTGCCTGGGTTGATCTCGATATCATGGGATAGTGCAAGTAGACGGAGGAATAATGGGTGATACATATGGGAACTGGTTTACCTTTCCCTTTGTGGTTTGTTGTCTTTTGAAACAGTTTCTTCAAGTGGGCAGTTTGGTTTAATATCGAGAGCAGGACAGAAACATCTTGACTATATGATAACAACATATGAATGCAAACAGGGAAATTGAAGTAATCTGAAACACGATAACAACTAAATAATTCAACTGTAATGCTGTATATATCAGAGGAAAAGTAACATACAAGAGTACTAAGGGGAGATGATTACGGCTTGTTAATTTACATAAACTTTCGGTATATGAACAATTCTGAAAACGGTTCTAATCTACATATACTAAAATGGGCATGAGTTCAATGGGTTTGTGTGTTGACATATGTGTGTGTTACTGGAGAAAATATACTTAGTTGGCTGCTGTTGGAGAAGAGAGATCATTATTTATATGAGAACTGTTGAGAAAGGAAGTTGCGGTTGACACATGCGCAGTAAGGTTTCGAATAGTGTAGCGAAAACATTTTTTTTATCGCTTTAGATCTATGTTGCACATTTCATCCAATTTATTCGGCAGGTTAAGGGCTAAATACATGTGTACCTTTCGTGTATCTATTTTTGGGGTTAGAGTACAAGTACATGATAACAACCTTGTGGAAGTTATTTAGCGACTCTTCAGTTGTAACTGGTGGAGGAAGACCACCACCATCCACCCATGGTCATTTAAACTTTATTTATTCCACAACGATTGCGAAACAAGCTTTAAAAACTTATATTAAACATTCTCGTTGGCGCGAATGAAAGCATGTATGTGGTCATTCGGGTGGGAGGAAACCTGAGTACCTGGCGACCACGGTACCATCTCACATACTTCCCGGTCCGAGGATAGATCCCGGCTTCCATTGGTGAGAAGAGAGTGTGCTAACAACTGCACTAATCGGACAGCTCTGCACCATGGTCATTTATTTCCGACACAGACTGGTGCCCGGGTAGACTCAATATTATTTCAATAAGCCAGAAGGGTGGCTTTCTCATGTGAAAGAATTCCAAAACAAATAAAATATTGGACTGTGTGTGGCGCGTCGCCGAAGACAGTACCAATATGTTACACAATGGATCCGTTTGAGGCTTATATCTTACTTAAAACACACACTTATATAACAAGATCCTACCAATTAAAATTGTTAATTTCGGACTTGTACGCGTAGTATTTAATATAATACTCTGGCCTTTTGACACAAGTTCAATATTAATAATAATGGACTGCAAGTACAAAGGTATGACGTCACGACAGTGTTTTAAGCTAACCGAAGTGGTGGGTATATATCCTGCATGTACAAAAGCCGCCTAAAGAATGAGAAGTAAAAACGTGCATTTTAAACCTCTGATTCCTAGCACAGCAATCATAGCCACATGTTTCTGTATATGTGATAGCTATCAGGCGGTTTTCTTGGAACAATTATTTATAAGAAATAAGTTTTAGGTGCAAAGCTAAGCTGTAGACAATGATTACATTTCTACAAGAATATGATTAAAATCTGTATTTAGAATGTGTGGATGGGATCCAAGGATATTTAAGCTGGGGCTAGGTTGACCGTGTAGGTGGAGACTATTCCATAGTCTTCTAGGGAAAAACGAGTTTAAGTGATACTGTTTCCTGGAAATTGGTATGAGCAGGAACCTAGAGAGAAATCAATCAGATCCTTGTATTAGGTAGTTCATGTTTCTTGACAAGATGGTGGTGGCCAACAAACACAAGACTATTTTATATTTTATAACTTGAATTCACCGTTTATCTACATTGATCAGTGTTTGATTCAACGCACATTGTTCTCAATTATATATATTCATGTTTCCTGTTCCAAGATTTGGAAACCTGTTCCAAGATTTCGAAACATGTTCCAAGATTTGGAAACCTGTTATAATTCTCATCCATTTTTCATTTATATTAATAATCTTTTGAAATTTGAAGCCGCTGCAGCTTGGAATCAAATACAAAAAAATATATATATAAAAAAATAATATATATATATATGAACATGTTATATTCATTTTTTCTTCAAAACAAGATTGTAAGTGATATCAATATAGGGTTCTGGACAACACGAATATATCCTCACGTTTCTTTTCATCGACACATCCACCAGCATCCAGTCCTTGTTAAAATGTTCATCAAATCCTCTAAGGCTGACACCCACAGCAGCTGCGATCAGATTAATGCTTAAACCGTCATATGACCAAGACATAAACTTCAGTGAACACGTGATCTCTTTGCGACGCACGATATCGGAACGATTAACGGTGCAGTAGGAACTTATCTTCACGGGTGGGATGTAGAACACGACTCCGTCATAGGCAATGACCATGTTGATGTCTCCTTTGTGTACACCATTAAATCGTTCAGCACTATAACAAAATGTAATAATGAGCCACGTAAGCATGATGATAATGCATCAAGTATAAAAATTTGGCGACAGCGATTGCGAAAGACGGATCTGTTGTCCAGTGGTAACACGCTGGACTGGTAATCCAGGAATCGCAGGTTCGATCCCCTGTCTGACCCTAATAACAATAACAGTCTTTCAGGTGGGACATTAAACCTAGGTATTGTGTCGGTGCTGTACACCGTGCACGTAACGAACCAGAGGATATTCTGGAAGGGGTATCTGTCTGTATCATTGCACTATCCTCCATAAATCTAAAACGACTACTCTCTTCAGGAGGTGTCGCTCATATGGGCAACTGGTAGCGACGATAAATAAACGTAAACTACACAAAGAAGCTTAGTAACGCCCACCTGTATCAATCTCTCTCATTGGTACGGACGAAAGCGTAAGCTTGGTACGGGTGTGGCTGGTTGAGGAACATTGTATGTTTGGGTAATTGATTGGAGTAGCTATTATAATTGCATGTCCTAATCTGTGTTGTGGTTAGCGCGCTCGCTTCTCACCAATGCGATCTGGGTTCGATCATCGGACCGGGAAGTATGTGAGATGGTACGATGGTCGCCAAACCGGACAGGTGGGTTGTCTCCGGTTACTCCGGTTTCCTCCCACATGCATGACCACATATACGCTTTCATCCGAGCCAACGAGAGTGCTTAATATAAGTTAATACTTGCTTCGCATTCATTGTAAAGTAAATGAAGCTTAAAAATTATTTTTATTTGTTTCTAAATCCTATACCTATTCTCTTCTTCCTTTTTTCCTTTTTTTAATTATCATCAAATTTAGTAAAGTAATCTTGTATTCAGTCACGTTGTTTGTTATAATCTAGACGATTTGTTTTTAAAACTTTGTTTATTGTATTTTCCCGGGTTCAAATCCCGGAGTAGCCGTAATACAAATATCATGAAGTTGGTATGATGGTACAGCGCAAAGATACAATTACAATTGTAATACCCACTTATCTAAACGAGACTACAAGAGGGTTGTGTGCAGAGTAGGACAGATATATATGCTGAGACTATAAGCGGGTTGTGTGCAGAGTAGGACAGATATATATGCTGAGACTATAAGCGGGTTGTGTGCAGAGTAGGACAGATATATATGCTGAGACTATAAGCGGGTTGTATGCAGGGTAGGACAGATATATATGCTGATACTATAAGAGGGTTGTGTGCAGAGTAGGACATATATATATGCTGAGACAATAAGCGGGTTGTATGCAGGGTAGGACAGATATATATGCTGATACTATAAGAGGGTTGTGTGCAAAGTAGGACAGATATATATGCTGAGACTATAAGCGGGTTGTATGCAGGGTAGGACAGATATATATGCTGAGACTATAAGCGGGGTGTGTGCAGAGTAGGACAGATATATATGCTGAGACAATAAGCGGGTTGTATGCAGGGTAGGACAGATATATATGCTGATACTATAAGAGGGTTGTGTGCAGAGTAGGACAGATATATATGCTGAGACTATAAGCGAGTTGTGTGCAGAGTAGGACAGATATATATGCTGAGACTATAGAGGTTGTGTGCAGAGTAGGACATATATATATATATATATGCTGAGACTATAAGAGGGTTGTGTGCAGAGTAGGACATATATATATGCTGACTCTATAAGAGGGTTGTGTGCAGAGTAGGACATATATATATGCTGATACTATATTATGGTTGTGTGCAGAGTAGGACAGATATATATGCTGAGACAATAAGCGGGGTATTTGCAGAGTAGGACATATATATATATGCTGAGACAATAAGCGGGGTGTGTGCAGTGTAGGACATATATATATGCTGAGACAATAAGCGGAGTGTGTGCAGAGTAGGACATATATATATGCTGAGACAATAAGCGGGGTGTGTGCAGAGTAGGACA
>JABXNX010003022.1:0-38309 GCA_014843695.1 Archivesica marissinica | reverse complement strand
TTATACGAATTGTGAAATTAACCAAGCATACTCATGATACTCTCAAGTCAGGTACTATGCATTTGGACTGTAGTCATAGTAAAATAATTATGCATTTTTTCACGAAAATTTAAAGTTGATCAGGAATATAAAGAGCGACTTAGTATAAGTATATATATAGGACTTGTTCTCAATTGCTCATGAACGTTCAAGGATAAGGGGATATTGCTATTTGTGAGCTTGTATTGTGTCCTGATTATTTGATTTTCCATTTTTGTTGTGAAATGTCATGACATTTTTCGAGTATGATTCTGATTCGGAAACACCTCCAGATCGCTTCTCCGGTAATCTAGTTTCCAAAATGTTCAGGGGGGAGAATCCCCCATCTATACCTCGCGCGGCTACGCCGCACTCGGTCGTCCGGCTACGACGGACATTCGGTCAGTATGCCCCCCCCAACATAACATCCTGGCTACGCCACTGGGGGTACGCACCCCGCTGCCTACGGACCTGTTACAAGCTACAAGCCTATCTGAGATGTACCAAATCCGATTATCCACTGACAACTTGCAAAGCCTGTTGCATCATGGTCTGTGTGACTGGAGTTTAGGGTGCATAATGCCCCTCCCCCGGTATGTTATGCAGCATAACGTGACAGGTTAAATTCAAAGGAGGGGGACACACATGCCAATTAACCCATTCAACACCAAGTAACTGACATGGACTAGTCCGTGATATTTTTAGACCAATAACTTAATAAGGAAAGTACATTTGGACCAGTTCATTTATAAAAATAATTTTTTCTAAAAATAGTAATATTACTGACAAATCGTGCAGATCCTGATGACACGGCTCGTCAGGAGCTACAATTTGTGCAAGCCTATTTAGAGGTTTGTAGTGTTCAAAGGGTTTAGAGTATTATGTGAATGTGTTAGTTGGTCAATATCTAGAACATCGTGATAAGGAGTAGATCACTCTACGTCACATAGGAAGGGGAGATAATGTGGAGTACGGACATAACGGACCATGGACATAACGGACCAGACAGAACGGACCATTTCATGGGACAGAACGGACCATGTATTTAAATGTCTATTTACCGAAGAAAGCATGTTGTTTTACATATTATTTATAAATATTATCATCATTACTTTTGTTAACTATGTACCATGTAGCAATTATAACGTAAATAATTGAAACCTGTTTAAAGATCATTTGAGGGCTAAAACCTACGCCATATGCTTGTAATAATAGCATGTGATTTCATTTATTAACGATACATTACATTAATAGATGCATGTCATAATTAACAAAACTAATAATGAAGATATTCGAAAATATGTAAAACGGCATCATTTCTTATGTCATTTGAAATTTAATACATGGTCCGTTATTTCCCTCTTGTAACCAGAAATAAAACAAGCCATTACGTACCACGTTCATTTTACAAATATATTGTAAGATTTTAAGGAGCTAGTGAAATTCGTCAATGAAATGTTACGGAATAATGCAAATAATACTTACATGAAAATGTACAATGCTACACACTTACATATATCTCACCATATTTATTATTTAAATTTACTTGCATACACACAGTCATATACATACATACATATATGTATAGTATCTAATTATATACATATATATCGGTGACATACAACATAATTGTATCTGGTGCTCAGACGTGTCGAATTGTCACCTGGTTGAGAAGAGAAACACAAGATATATAAACAGGTAAAACACTAATTATGACATAGAAATAGAATTGTCAATCAGTGAATGAACATTAATTTTACAAAGATAAGGTGCACATGTTTCTTAACGCATCAAAACAAAAGCCACATATACACGTGATCAACGCACCATAAATTGTTAGTACTCTTGTCGAAACGAAAATACAAGAGTACGAGTCGAATGATTTAACCTGTTGACTGGACGAAAACACAATAACCATATTTCGTACTCTTGTCGAAACGAAAATACAAGAGTAAGAATATGATATAATGTGCATCATTGATTTATATATGACCATACAATATAGACATTATATTTACAAGGTTAAACTGAGGAGTAGCTGCTAATTCAGTGAGAAAACTCAATACGCATCTTTAAGACAATAGTTAATCAATTTCGATCACATAATCCTAATGACAAATTAACTGTCACACGTGTGATTGAGTAAATACGGTCAATGACACTCTTTAATATTGGCAATCATGCACATTAATTGGATGTGAAAAACATGATAGTACATAATCTCTGACAGTGTGTATTTTAATTTAAAGAGAAAAGGTCTAATTTTGCCTTTTTTATTTTTCTACAAAGATCTTGCAATTATAATTTGGATTAATAGATTGGTAAGGCGTTCATAATACAACTAGGAATGCTCTGAGACATGGTCCGTTCTGTCCAAACACATGGTCCGTTCTGTCCCATGAAGTGGTCCGTTCTGTCCCATGAAGTGGTCCGTTCTGTCTGGTACGTTATGTCCGTGGTCCGTTATGTCCCTAATTCGATAATGTCCTCCTGTTTACTTCCGTATTCTTTATACAATATAACTTGTTATATCTTGCTATGATTTAAATATGGTTCAGTTTGTACCAATACTATTCACTGTTGATATATACACGTGGAATTACACTCGGACAACTTCCCGACAAGTAGCTGTCAAGTATTTAAAGTTTAATATTTATTTCTAGTTTCGTTTTACGTTTTCCTGGTATCTCACTCAGTGACTTACGTTTTCCTGGTATCTCACTCCCGGGAAATTGGCTTGTTTCGTTTTCATAGTAAGGATTAACGAACTTCAATTGGGGACAAAATGGCGGAAGGTCATGATTTGACAAGATCGCAGGTTGGAGCTTCTGACGTTATATACGACTTCTGCTGTACGCCGTGTTCCGCAGATGGTAAGAACACTAAGGCGGAGCATCAATGCGTTGATTGTCCGGCGTATTTCTGTCAGAGATGTGTGGACATTCATAATACAGTCATCAGAACACACACGATACTGGACAAGGCAGCCATGCATGCTGGTAAAGGGCAGACAACACCCGGATTGTTACCAGCAGATACGTGCCACGATCATCCTGGGAATGTGATAAACATGTTCTGTGGACAACATGACGTAGTTTGCTGCACTATTTGTATATCTGTGGATCACGGGTAATTTTAATAAGCTTTAATCAGTTAACTGTCATTTGTGTGTGCAATATTGATCCAAACCATTATTGTAAATAGTGATATAAACTGATATAAACTGATATAAACTATTGGTTTACTAGTGACAATGAAGGGGACGTTTTTAAAGTGTATCAGTGGTGGTTCCAGAGGGTGATCCATGATCCTTGGTCCTCCCAAGACTCTATGTTGATTTGCGCTGAACGCAGGTCCCTCTTACAAGCGTCCCTGTATCTTAGGTGGGGGCGACCAGTTGGACGTGATCCTTGTTCAAGTTGACCGTATAGTAGATCTTTGGGGATGTGTCCTTTATCCATGCGTCGGACATGACCTAGCCAGCGCAGGCGGCGTTCACTGAGCATTGCATAGATGGTTGTTGAACTCGCTCTGCTGATGACCTCTGTATTGGTGACCCTATCTTCCCAAGTGAGTCCCAAGATCCTGCGAAGGCACCTCATATGGTATGAGTTCAGCTTTGTCTCTTGTCTGGCATATGTCGTTCATGACTCACTGCCGTAGAGGAGCGTGCTGTGTATGCAGGCCTGGTAGACCTTCAACTTGGTGTTCAGCATTAGGTTTCTGTTCTCCCAGACTCTCTTGGGTGAGTTTTGACATGACGGTGGCTGCTTTCCCAATGCGTGCATTGATCTCAGCTTCGAGGGACAGGTTGTTGGATATCAGTGATCCTAGATATCTGAAGTTGTCGACCATGGCGAGTGTAGAGCCGTTAATGGCTATGGGAGCTGGATCTGCAACGTCCTGGGTCATGACCTCTGTTTTCTTTATGCTGATGGTTAGGGCAAACTCACGGCATGCATTGGAGAATTGATCCAGGAGGCGCTGGAGGCCATCGTGTGTGTGGCTGGCGAGGGCTGCATCGTCAGCGAACAGCATCTCCCTGAGTAGGACACGAGTTGTTTTGGTTTTGGCACGCAAGCGGGCCAAGTTGTATAGCTTGCCATCGTGTCGGCTGTGGATGTAGACACCGTCAGAGGAGGACTGGAAGGTATATGTCAGGAGGAGTGAGAAGAGGATGCCGAAGAGCGTCGGTGCGAGGACGCAGCCTTGCTTGACTCCGCTGAGGATGGAAAAAGGCTTGGAAATGGCTCACACGTATAGAAGGTAGCAACATATACTCGGTACTTGCATATCACAAGTATAGAAAGTATCAACATATACTCGGTACTTGCATATCACAAGTATAGAAAGTAGCAACATGTACTCGGTACGTGCATATCACAAGTATAGAAAGTAGCAACATATACTCGGTACGTGCATATCACACGTATAGAAAGTAGCAACATATACTCGGTACGTGCCTATCACAAGTATAGAAATTAGCAACATATACTCGGTACTTGCATATCACAAGTATAGAAAGTAGCAACATATACTCGGTACGTGCATATCACACGTATAGAAAGTAGCAACATATACTCGGTACGTGCATATCACACGTATAGAAAGTAGCAACATATACTCGGTACGTGCATATCACAAGTATAGAAAGTAGCAACATATACTCGGTACGTGCATATCACAAGTATAGAAAGTAGCAACATATACTCGGTACGTGCATATCACAAGTATAGAAAGTAGCAACATATACTCGGTACGTGCATATCACAAGTATAGAAAGTAGCAACATATACTCGGTACGTGCATATCACAAGTATAGAAAGTAGCAACATATACTCGGTACGTGCATATCACAAGTATAGAAAGTAGCAACATATACTCGGTACGTGCATATCACAAGTATAGAAAGTAGCAACATATACTCGGTACGTGCATATCACAAGTATAGAAAGTAGCAACATATACTCGGTACGTGCATATCACAAGTATAGAAAGTAGCAACATATACTCGGTACGTGCATATCACAAGTATAGAAAGTAGCAACATATACTCGGTACGTGCATATCACAAGTATAGAAAGAGCAACATATACTCGGTACGTGCATATCACAAGTATTGAAAGTAGCAACATATACTCGGTACGTGCATATCACAAGTATTGAAAGTAGCAACATATACTCGGTACGTGCATATCACAAGTATAAAAAGTAGCTAGTGATTTTGAATGTTTATACAAGAAACAATTAAAAGAGACTGCGTGTGTGTGTATCCACTACACTGTTATCACTAGTATTGTGTTTGTAATTGCTGGTCTTGTATTTGTAATTGCTGGTCTTGTATTTGTAATTGCTGGTCTTGTGTTTGTAATGGCTGGTCTTGTATTTGTAATTGCTGGTCTTGTATTTGTAATGGCTGGTCTTGTATTTGTAATTGCTGGTCTTGTATTTGTAATTGCTGGTCTTGTGTTTGTAATTGCTGGTATTGTATTTGTAATTGCTGGTATCGTAATTGCTGGTCTTGTAATTGCTGGTATTGTACTGTGCTTTCAAAGTAAAGTAATAACGGTGGTAAACAAACATTCGATACACTATTGTATTATAGGTAAGTCAGGTATAACCTATTAATCAATAAATCACAGTACCTGTAAGCTATCGTATGTTGCCTTACCTATACAGTAGTGTAATATTCCAACGGTATTATTACTTTACTTCGAAAGCACAGTAATTGCTGGTATTGTATTTGTAATTGCTGGTATTGTATTTGTAATTGCTGGTATTGTATTTGTAATTGCTGGTATTGCATTTGTAATTGCTCATATTGTATTTATAATTGCTGGTATTGTATTTGTAATTGCTCATATTGCATTTGTAATTGCTTGTATTGTATTTGTAATTGCTGGTATTGTATTTGTAATTGCTGGTATTGTATTTGTAATTTCTCGTTTTGGATTTGTAATTGCTCATATTGTATTTGTAACTGCTCATATTGTATTTGTAACTGCTGGTATTGTATTTGTAATTGCTTGTGTTGGCTTTGTAATTGCTGGTAATGTATTTGTAATTGCTGGTATTGTATTTGTAATTGCTTGCATTGTATTTGTAATTGCTGGTATTGTATTTGTAATTACTTGTATCTTAATTGCTGGTATTGTATTCCTAATTGCTGGCATTGTATTGGTAATTGCTGGTGTTGTACTTGTAATTGCTGGTATTGTATTTGTAATTGCTGGTATTGTATTCGTAATTGCTGGCATTGTATTGGTAATTGCTGGTATTGTACTTGTAATTGCTGGTATTGTATCTGCGTTTGTACTATTATTGTATTTGCTCTAAGCATCTTGTAGATGTTTTATGCAAAAATGCCGTAATACAATATTGTTGTTGTTGTTGTTGTTGTGTAGCCCCCGACTACTGAATTTAACACGAAAGAACAGCGTTTTGCTAGAGGTGTTTGTGGACATGTACACCAGGATATTACTGATCCTAGAATGTCAATGGTGCGCTACGACGCATTTAAATTTACATCTTCGAAATTCAAATTTGAATTAATATGTTGTGCAGAATGTATGTGGGTTCCAAGTTGACAACCCAACTCTTCGTTCTATTCCCCACCCCCTACAGTTTTTATGGCATTTTTTTTGGGTTTAGCTATTTTATTTTTCTGGGACAATCTGCAGGCCGGGCTTTCGGTGCCTAATAGTAGCTAGATGACTAGATGACACGTAGCTTAAGGTTATATAATAGCTTGAGGTTATATAATAGATTGTGGTTATATAATAGATTGTGGTTATATAATAGATTGTGGTTATATAATAGGTTGTGGTTATATAATAGATTGTGGTTATATAATAGATTGTGGTTATATAATAGCTTAAGGTTATATAATAGGTTGAGGTTATACAATAGGTTGTGGTTATATAATAGATTGTGGTTATATAATAGATTGTGGTTATATAATAGCTTAAAGTTATATAATAGCTTAAGGTTATATAATAGGTTGAGGTTATATAATATAGTGTGGTTATATAATAGGTTGTGGTTATATAATAGATTGTGGTTATATAATAGATTGTGGTTATATAATAGATTGTGGTTATATAATAGCTTAAGGTTATATAATAGGTTGAGGTTATATAAGAGATTGTGGTTATATAATAGATTGTGGTTATATAATAGCGTAAGGTTATATAATAGGTTGAGGTTATATAATAGATTGTGGTTATATAATAGATTGTGGTTATATAATAGATTGTGGTTATATAATAGATTGTGGTTATATAATAGCTTAAGGTTATATAATAAGAGTGTGGTTATATAATAGATTGCGGTTATATAATAGATTGTGGTTATATTATAGATTGCGGTTATATAATAGATTGCGGTTATATATAATAGATTATGGTTATATAATAAATAATGGTTATATATAATAAATTACGGTTAAATATAATAGAATACGGTTAAATATAATAGATTGTGGTTATATAATAGATTGTGGTTATATAATAGATTAAGGTTATATAATAGATTGCGGTTATATAATAGATTGCGGTTATATATAATAGATTGTGGTTATATAATAGATTGCGGTTATATAATAGATTGCAGTTATATAATAGATTATGGTTATATAATAGATTAGGGTTATATAATAGATTAGGGTTATATAATAGATTACGGTTATAAAATAGATTAGGGTTATGTAATAGATTAGGGTTATGTAATAGATTAGGGTTATATAATAGATTACAGTTATATAATAGATTACGGTTATATAATAGGTTAGGGTTATATAATAGAGTAGGGTTATATAATAGATTAGGGTTATATAATAGATTAGGGTTATATATAGGTTAAGGTTATATAATAGATTACGGTTATATAATAGATTATGGTTATATAATAGATTATGGTTATATAATAGATTAGGGTTATATAATAGATTAGGGTTATGTAATAGATTAGGGTTATGTAATAGATTAGGGTTATATAATAGATTACAGTTATATAATAGATTACGGTTATATAATAGGTTAGGGTTATAAAATAGAGTAGGGTTATATAATAGATTAGGGTTATATAATAGATTAGGGTTATATATAGGTTACGGTTATATAATAGATTACGGTTATATAATAGATTACGGTTATATACTAGATTAGGGTTATATAATAGATTAGGGTTATATAATAGATTAGGGTTATATAATAGATTACGGTTATATAATAGATTACGGTTATATAATAGATTACGGTTATATAATAGATTACGGTTATATAATAGATTAGGGTTATATAATATATTACGGTTATATAATAGATTACGGTTATATAATAGATTACGGTTATATAATAGATTAGGGTTATATAATAGGTTAGGGTTATATAATAGATTAGGGTTATATAATAGGCTAGGGTTATATAATAGATTAGGGTTATATAATATATTAGGGTTATATAATAGGTTATGGTTATATAATAGGTTATGGTTATATAATAGATTACGGTTATATAATAGATTACGGTTATATAATAGATTACGGTTGTTATATAATAGATTAGGGTTATATAATAGATTAGGGTTATATCATAGGTTAGGGTTATATAATAGATTACGGTTATATAATAGATTAGGGTTATATAATAGGTTAGGGTTATATAATAGGTTAGGGTTATATAATAGATTACGGTTATATAATAGATTAGGGTTATATAATAGATTAGGGTTATATAATAGATTACGGTTATATAATAGGTTACGGTTATATAATAGGTTACGGTTATATAATAGATTACGGTTATATAATAGATTACGGTTGTTATATAATAGATTAGGGTTATATAATAGATTAGGGTTATATAATAGGTTAGGGTTATATAATAGATTATGGTTATATAATAGATTAGGGTTATATAATAGGTTAGGGTTATATAATAGGTTAGGGTTATATAATAGATTATGGTTATATAATAGATTAGGGTTATATAATAGATTAGGGTTATATAATAGATTACGGTTATATAATAGATTACGGTTATATAATAGATTACGGTTATATAATAGATTATGGTTATATAATAGATTAGGGTTATATAATAGATTAGGGTTATATAATAGATTACGGTTATATAATAGGTTACAGTTATATAATAGATTACGGTTATATAATAGATTACGGTTGTTATATAATAGATTACGGTTATATAATAGATTAGGGTTATATAATAGATTAGGGTTATATAATAGATTAGGGTTATATAATAGATTAGGGTTATATAATAGATTAGGGTTATATAATAGATTAGGGTTATAACAGTATATAACTAAAATGAGTCGCTCACCGCTAAATCACACTGCTCATTGCTGGAATAACTCTAATTGGCTTGTGTCCGGTTATGCAACCGACCCGTTTA
This sequence comes from Archivesica marissinica, assembly GCA_014843695.1. Taxonomy (NCBI): domain Eukaryota; kingdom Metazoa; phylum Mollusca; class Bivalvia; order Venerida; family Vesicomyidae; genus Archivesica; species Archivesica marissinica. The sequence continues at coordinate 28,875 of JABXNX010003022.1, read as the reverse complement.
ACAATTTTCGTAAAAACAATCGTAAAATTGTATTTTATAAAAAATAAATAAAAAATGTATGATTTGGGCAGCACATCATTCACTACTAGAATACGCCGCACACTGCTGGATTACATTACTCACTGCTAGCAGTACACCACTCACTGCTGGATTACACTACTCACTGCTAGCAGTACATCAGTACACCGCTCACTGCTGGATTACACTACTCACTGCTAGCAGTACAGAAGTACACCGCTCACTGCTGGAATACACCACTCACTGCTAGCAGTACACCACTCACTGCTGGATTACACTACTCACTGCTAGCAGTACATCAGTACACCGCTCACTGCTGGATTACACTACTCACTGCTAGCAGTACAGCAGTACACCGCTCACTGCGGGAATACACTACTCACTGCTAGCAGTACAGCAGTACACCGCTCTCTGCTGGATTATACTACTCACTGCTAGCAGTACAGCAGTACACCGCTCACTGCTGGAATACACTACTCACTGCTAGCAGTACAGCAGTACACCGCTCACTGCTGGATTACACTACACACTGCTAGCAGTACAGCAGTACACCACTCACTGCTGGATTACACTACTCACTGCTAGCAGTACATCAGTACACCGCTCACTGCTAGCAGTACATCAGTACACCGCTCACTGCTGGATTACACTACTCACTGCTAGCAGTACAGCAGTACACCGCTCACTGCTGGAATACACTACTCACTGCTAGCAGTACAGCAGTACACCGCTCACTGCTGGATTACACTACTCACTGCTAGCAGTACATCGCTCACTGCTGGATTACACTACTCACTGCCAGCAGTACATCGCTCACTGCTGGATTACACTACTCACTGCTAGCAGTACAGCAGTACACCGCTCGCTGCTGGATTACACTACTCACCGCTAGCAGTACAGCAGTACATCGCTCACTGCTGGATTACATTACTCACTGCTAGCAGTACAGCAGTACATCGCTCACTGCTGGATTACATTACTCACTACTAGCAGTACAGCAGTACATCGCTCACTGCTGGATTATACTACTCACTGCTAGCAGTACATCGCTCACTGCTGGATTATACTACTCACTGCTAGCAGTACATCGCTCACTGCTGGATTATACTACTCACTGCTAGCAGTACATCGCTCACTGCTGGATTACACTACTCAGTGCTAGCAGTACATCGCTCACTGCTGGATTACACTACTCACTGCTAGCAGTACAGCAGTACACCGCTCACTGCTGGATTACACTACTCACTGCTAGCAGTACAGCAGTACATCGCTCACTGCTGGATTACACTACTCACTGCTAGCAGTACAGCAGTACATCGCTCACTGCTGGATTACACTACTCACTGCTAGCAGTACACCGCTCACTGCTGGATTACACTACTCACTGCTAGCAGTACATCAGTACACCGTTCACTGCTGGATTACACTACTCACCGCTAGCAGTACAGCAGTACACCGCTCACTGCTGGATTACACTACTAACTGCTAGCAGTACAGCAGTACACCGCTCACTGCTGGATTGCACTACTCACTGCTAGCAGTACAGCAGTACACCGCTCACTGCTGGATTACACTACTCACTGCTAGCAGTACAGCAGTACATCGCTCACTGCTGGATTACACTACTCACTGCTAGCAGTACAGCAGTACACCGCTCACTGCTGGATTACACTACTCACTGCTAGCAGTACAGCAGTACACCGCTCACTGCTGGATTACACTACTCACTGCTAGCAGTACAGCAGTACACCGCTCACTGCTGGATTACACCGCTCACTGCTGGATTACACTACTCAGTGCTAGCAGTACATCGCTCACTGCTGGATTACACTACTCACTGCTAGCAGTACACCGCTCACTGCTGGATTACACTACTCACTGCTAGCAGTACACCGCTCACTGCTGGATTACACTACTCAGTGCTAGCAGTACATCGCTCACTGCTGGATTACACTACTCACTGCTAGCAGTACACCGCTCACTGCTGGATTACACTACTCACTGCTAGCAGTACACCGCTCACTGCTGGATTACACTACTCAGTGCTAGCAGTACATCGCTCACTGCTGGATTACACTACTCACTGCTAGCAGTACACCGCTCACTGCTGGATTACACTACTCACTGCTAGCAGTACACCGCTCACTGCTAGCAGTACAGCAGTACACCGCTCACTGCTGGATTACACTACTCACTGCTAGCAGTACATCGCTCACTGCTGGATTACACTACTCACTGCTAGCAGTACACCGCTCACTGCTGGATTACACTACTCACTGCTAGCAGTACAGCAGTACACCGCTCACTGCTGGATTACACTACTCACTGCTAGCTGTACAGCAGTACACCGCTCACTGCTGGATTACACTACTCACTGCTAGCTGTACAGCAGTACACCGCTCACTGCTGGATTACACTACTCACTGCTAGCAGTACAGCAGTACACCGCTCACTGCTGGATTACACTACTCACTGCTAGCAGTACAGCAGTACACCGCTCACTGCTGGATTACACTACTCACTGCTAGCAGTACAGCAGTACACCGCTCACTGCTGGATTACACTACTCACTGCCAGCAGTACATCGCTCACTGCTGGATTACACTACTCACTGCTAGCAGTACAGCAGTACACCGCTCGCTGCTGGATTACACTACTCACCGCTAGCAGTACAGCAGTACATCGCTCACTGCTGGATTACATTACTCACTGCTAGCAGTACAGCAGTACATCGCTCACTGCTGGATTACATTACTCACTAGCAGTACAGCAGTACATCGCTCACTGCTGGATTATACTACTCACTGCTAGCAGTACATCGCTCACTGCTGGATTATACTACTCACTGCTAGCAGTACATCGCTCACTGCTGGATTACACTACTCACTGCTAGCAGTACATCGCTCACTGCTGGATTACACTACTCAGTGCTAGCAGTACATCGCTCACTGCTGGATTACACTACTCACTGCTAGCAGTACAGCAGTACACCGCTCACTGCTGGATTACACTACTCACTGCTAGCAGTACAGCAGTACACCGCTCACTGCTGGATTACACTACTCACTGCTAGCAGTACAGCAGTACATCGCTCACTGCTGGATTACACTACTCACTGCTAGCAGTACAGCAGTACACCGCTCACTGCTGGATTACACTACTCACTGCTAGCAGTACATCAGTACACCGCTCACTGCTGGATTACACTACTCACTGCTAGCAGTACAGCAGTACACCGCTCACTGCTGGATTACACTACTCACTGCTAGCAGTACAGCAGTACACCGCTCACTGCTGGATTACACTACTCACTGCTAGCAGTACAGCAGTACACCGCTCACTGCTGGATTACACTACTCACTGCTAGCAGTACAGCAGTACATCGCTCACTGCTGGATTACACTACTCACTGCTAGCAGTACAGCAGTACACCGCTCACTGCTGGATTACACTACTCACTGCTAGCAGTACAGCAGTACACCGCTCACTGCTGGATTACACTACTCACTGCTAGCAGTACAGCAGTACACCGCTCACTGCTGGATTACACCGCTCACTGCTGGATTACACTACTCAGTGCTAGCAGTACATCGCTCACTGCTGGATTACACTACTCACTGCTAGCAGTACACCGCTCACTGCTGGATTACACTACTCACTGCTAGCAGTACATCGCTCACTGCTGGATTACACTACTCAGTGCTAGCAGTACATCGCTCACTGCTGGATTACACTACTCACTGCTAGCAGTACACCGCTCACTGCTGGATAACACTACTCACTGCTAGCAGTACATCAGTACACCGCTCACTGCTGGATTACACTACTCACCGCTAGCAGTACAGCAGTACACCGCTCACTGCTGGATTGCACTACTCACTGCTAGCAGTACAGCAGTACACCGCTCACTGCTGGATTACACTACTCACTGCTAGATTGCACTACTCACTGCTAGCAGTACAGCAGTACACCGCTCACTGCTGGATTACACTACTCACTGCTAGCAGTACAGCAGTACATCGCTCACTGCTGGATTACACTACTCACTGCTAGCAGTACAGCAGTACACAACTCACTGCTGGATTACACTACTCACTGCTAGCAGTACATCAGTACACCGTTCACTGCTGGATTACACTACTCACCGCTAGCAGTACAGCAGTACACCGCTCACTGCTGGATTACACTACTAACTGCTAGCAGTACAGCAGTACACCGCTCACTGCTGGATTGCACTACTCACTGCTAGCAGTACAGCAGTACACCGCTCACTGCTGGATTACACTACTCACTGCTAGCAGTACAGCAGTACATCGCTCACTGCTGGATTACACTACTCACTGCTAGCAGTACAGCAGTACACCGCTCACTGCTGGATTACACTACTCACTGCTAGCAGTACAGCAGTACACCGCTCACTGCTGGATTACACTACTCACTGCTAGCAGTACAGCAGTACACCGCTCACTGCTGGATTACACCGCTCACTGCTGGATTACACTACTCAGTGCTAGCAGTACATCGCTCACTGCTGGATTACACTACTCACTGCTAGCAGTACACCGCTCACTGCTGGATTACACTACTCACTGCTAGCAGTACACCGCTCACTGCTGGATTACACTACTCAGTGCTAGCAGTACATCGCTCACTGCTGGATTACACTACTCACTGCTAGCAGTACACCGCTCACTGCTGGATTACACTACTCACTGCTAGCAGTACACCGCTCACTGCTGGATTACACTACTCACCGCTAGCAGTACATCGCTCACTGCTGGATTACACTACTCACTGCTAGCAGTACACCGCTCACTGCTGGATTACACTACTCACTGCTAGATCAGTACAGCAGTACACCGCTCACTGCTGGATTACACTACTCACTGCTAGCAGTACAGCAGTACACCGCTCACTGCTGGATTACACTACTCACTGCTAGCAGTACAGCAGTACACCGCTCACTGCTGGATTACACTACTCACTGCTAGCAGTACAGCAGTACACCGCTCACTGCTGGATTACACTACTCACTGCTAGCAGTACAGCAGTACACCGCTCACTGCTGGATTACACTACTCACTGCTAGCAGTACAGCAGTACACCGCTCACTGCTGGATTACACTACTCACTGCTAGCAGTACAGCAGTACACCGCTCACTGCTGGATTACACTACTCACTGCTAGCAGTACAGCAGTACACCGCTCACTGCTGGATTACACTACTCACTGCTAGCAGTACAGCAGTACACCGCTCACTGCTGGATTACACTACTCACTGCTAGCAGTACATCGCTCACTGCTGGATTACACTACTCACTGCCAGCAGTACATCGCTCACTGCTGGATTACACTACTCACTGCTAGCAGTACAGCAGTACACCGCTCGCTGCTGGATTACACTACTCACCGCTAGCAGTACAGCAGTACATCGCTCACTGCTGGATTACATTACTCACTGCTAGCAGTACAGCAGTACATCGCTCACTGCTGGATTACATTACTCACTACTAGCAGTACAGCAGTACATCGCTCACTGCTGGATTATACTACTCACTGCTAGCAGTACATCGCTCACTGCTGGATTATACTACTCACTGCTAGCAGTACATCGCTCACTGCTGGATTATACTACTCACTGCTAGCAGTACATCGCTCACTGCTGGATTACACTACTCAGTGCTAGCAGTACATCGCTCACTGCTGGATTACACTACTCACTGCTAGCAGTACAGCAGTACACCGCTCACTGCTGGATTACACTACTCACTGCTAGCAGTACAGCAGTACATCGCTCACTGCTGGATTACACTACTCACTGCTAGCAGTACAGCAGTACATCGCTCACTGCTGGATTACACTACTCACTGCTAGCAGTACACCGCTCACTGCTGGATTACACTAATCACTGCTAGATTGCACTACTCACTGCTAGCAGTACAGCAGTACACCGCTCACTGCTGGATTACACTACTCACTGCTAGCAGTACAGCAGTACATCGCTCACTGCTGGATTACACTACTCACTGCTAGCAGTACAGCAGTACACAACTCACTGCTGGATTACACTACTCACTGCTAGCAGTACAGCAGTACACCGCTCACTGCTGGATTACACTACTCACTGCTAGCTGTACAGCAGTACACCGCTCACTGCTGGATTACACTACTCACTGCTAGCTGTACAGCAGTACACCGCTCACTGCTGGATTACACTACTCACTGCTAGCAGTACAGCAGTACACCGCTCACTGCTGGAATACACTACTCACTGCTAGCAGTACAGCAGTACACCGCTCACTGCTGGATTACACTACTCACTGCTAGCAGTACATCGCTCACTGCTGGATTACACTACTCACTGCCAGCAGTACATCGCTCACTGCTGGATTACACTACTCACTGCTAGCAGTACAGCAGTACACCGCTCGCTGCTGGATTACACTACTCACCGCTAGCAGTACAGCAGTACATCGCTCACTGCTGGATTACATTACTCACTGCTAGCAGTACAGCAGTACATCGCTCACTGCTGGATTACATTACTCACTACTAGCAGTACAGCAGTACATCGCTCACTGCTGGATTATACTACTCACTGCTAGCAGTACATCGCTCACTGCTGGATTATACTACTCACTGCTAGCAGTACATCGCTCACTGCTGGATTATACTACTCACTGCTAGCAGTACATCGCTCACTGCTGGATTACACTACTCAGTGCTAGCAGTACATCGCTCACTGCTGGATTACACTACTCACTGCTAGCAGTACAGCAGTACACCGCTCACTGCTGGATTACACTACTCACTGCTAGCAGTACAGCAGTACATCGCTCACTGCTGGATTACACTACTCACTGCTAGCAGTACAGCAGTACATCGCTCACTGCTGGATTACACTACTCACTGCTAGCAGTACACCGCTCACTGCTGGATTACACTACTCACTGCTAGCAGTACATCAGTACACCGTTCACTGCTGGATTACACTACTCACCGCTAGCAGTACAGCAGTACACCGCTCACTGCTGGATTACACTACTAACTGCTAGCAGTACAGCAGTACACCGCTCACTGCTGGATTGCACTACTCACTGCTAGCAGTACAGCAGTACATCGCTCACTGCTGGATTACACTACTCACTGCTAGCAGTACAGCAGTACACCGCTCACTGCTGGATTACACTACTCACTGCTAGCAGTACAGCAGTACACCGCTCACTGCTGGATTACACTACTCACTGCTAGCAGTACAGCAGTACACCGCTCACTGCTGGATTACACCGCTCACTGCTGGATTACACTACTCAGTGCTAGCAGTACATCGCTCACTGCTGGATTACACTACTCACTGCTAGCAGTACACCGCTCACTGCTGGATTACACTACTCACTGCTAGCAGTACACCGCTCACTGCTGGATTACACTACTCAGTGCTAGCAGTACATCGCTCACTGCTGGATTACACTACTCACTGCTAGCAGTACACCGCTCACTGCTGGATAACACTACTCACTGCTAGCAGTACATCAGTACACCGCTCACTGCTGGATTACACTACTCACCGCTAGCAGTACAGCAGTATACCGCTCACTGCTGGATTGCACTACTCACTGCTAGCAGTACAGCAGTACACCGCTCACTGCTGGATTACACTACTCACTGCTAGATTGCACTACTCACTGCTAGCAGTACAGCAGTACACCGCTCACTGCTGGATTACACTACTCACTGCTAGCAGTACAGCAGTACATCGCTCACTGCTGGATTACACTACTCACTGCTAGCAGTACAGCAGTACACAACTCACTGCTGGATTACACTACTCACTGCTAGCAGTACAGCAGTACACCGCTCACTGCTGGATTACACTACTCACTGCTAGCTGTACAGCAGTACACCGCTCACTGCTGGATTACACTACTCACTGCTAGCTGTACAGCAGTACACCGCTCACTGCTGGATTACACTACTCACTGCTAGCAGTACAGCGCTTACTGCTGGATTACACTACTCACTGCTAGCAGTACAGCAGTACACCGCTCACTGCTGGATTACACTACTCACTGCTAGCAGTACAGCAGTACACCGCTCACTGCTGGATTACACTACTCACTGCTAGCAGTACAGCAGTACACCGCTCACTGCTGGATTACACTACTCACTGCTAGCAGTACAGCAGTACACCGCTCACTGCTGGATTACACTACTCACTGCTAGCAGTACAGCAGTACACCGCTCACTGCTGGATTACACTACTCACTGCTAGCTGTACAGCAGTACACCGCTCACTGCTGGATTACACTACTCACTGCTAGCTGTACAGCAGTACACCGCTCACTGCTGGATTACACTACTCACTGCTAGCAGTACAGCAGTAAACCGCTCACTGCTGGATTACACTATTCACTGCTAGCAGTACAGCAGTACACCGCTCACTGCTGGATTACACTACTCAGTGCTAGCAGTACATCGCTCACTGCTGGATTACACTACTCACTGCTAGCAGTACACCGCTCACTGCTTGATTACACTACTCACTGCTAGCAGTACAGCAGTACACCGCTCACTGCTGGATTACACTACTCACTGCTAGCAGTACAGCAGTACACCGCTCACTGCTGGATTACACTACTCACTGCTAGCAGTACAGCAGTACACAGCTCACTGCTGGATTAAACTACTCACTGCTAGCTACAGAGTACACGTCACTGCTGGATTACACTATCACTGCTAGCAGTACACCGCTCACTGCTGGATTAAACTACTCACTGCTAGCAGTACAGCAGTACACCGCTCACTGCTGGATTACACTACTCACTGCTAGCAGTACACCGCTCACTGCTGGATTACACTACTCACTGCTCGCAATACAGCAGTACACAGTTCCTTGCCATCAGTACACTGCTCACTGCTAACTTCACCCACATTCCGAGGGGTGGAGGATTATACAGTTTACTTACAATATACTGCACACCATGATAGTCCGAGGGATGGAGGATTATGTAGTTTACTTACAATATACTGTACACCTTGATAGTCTGAGGGGTGGAGGATTATGGAGTTTACTTACAATATACTGCACACCATGATTGTCCGAGGGATGAAGGATTATGCAATTTACTTACAAACAATATACTGTACACCATGATAGTCCGAGGGGTGGAGGATTATGGAGTTTACTTACAATATACTGTACATCATGATAGTCCGAGGTGTGGAGGATTATGGAGTTTACTTACAATATACTGTACATCATGATAGTCCGAGGGGTGGAGGATTATGGAGTTTACTTACAATATACTGTACACCATGATAGTCCGAGGGGTGGAGGATTATACAGTTTACTTACAATATACTGTACACCATGATAGTCCGAGGGGTGGAGGATTATGGAGTTTACTTACAATATACTGTACACCATGATAGTCCGAGGGGTGGAGGATTATGGAGTTTACTTACAATATACTGTACACCATGATAGTCCGAGGGGTGGAGGATTATGGAGTTTACTTACAATATACTGTACACCACGATAGTCCGAGGGGTGGATGATTATGGAGTTTACTTACAATATACTATGCACCATGATAGTCCGAGGGGTAGAGGATTATACAGTTTACTTACAATATATTGTACACCATGATAGTCCGAGGGATGGAGGATTATGGAGTTTACTTACAATATACTGTACACCATGATAGTCCGAGGGATAGAGGATTATGGAGTTTACTTACAATATACTGTACACCATGATAGTCCGAGGGGTGGAGGATTATGGAGTTTACTTACAATATACTGCACACCATGATAGTCCGAGGGGTGGAGGATTATGGAGTTTACTTACAATATACTGTACACCATGATAGTCCGAGGGGTGGAGGATTATGGAGTTTACTTACAATATACTGCACACCATGATAGTCCGGGGGTGGAGGATTATGGAGTTTACTTACAATATACTGCACACCATGATAGTCCGAGGGGTGGAGGATTATGGAGTTTACTTACAATATACTGCACACCATGATAGTCCGAGGGGTGGAGGATTATGGAGTTTACTTACAATATACTGCACACCATGATAGTCCGAGGGGTGGAGGATTATGAAATTTACTTACAATATATTGTACATCATGATAGTCCGAGGGGTGGAGGATTATGGAGTTTACTTACAATATACTATCACGTCCTACCCCTGTGTATATACATGTACAATACTAGTATATATAATAATATCACGTCCTACCACTGTGTATATACAATACTAGTATATATAATACTATCACGTCCTACCCCTGTGTATATACAATACTAGTATATATAATACTATCACGTCCTACCCCTATGTATATACAATACTAGTATATATAATACTGTAGGTTATTTCAGGGCGTGTGAAGGAGTAGAATATATCCCAACCGTGGCCAAAGGAATACTGAAAGGACTGGAAAAGCAACAAACCCAGACGGCCGTGGAGAAGGTGAAGAAAGAGCTGCTTCAGTTGAAGGCTGGACGAGAGAATGACCTGCGTCTGGTGGATAAGCAACGTGACGATATGTTGAACGACGTCCAGGCGTTGAAGAAAAGCATCATAACTAGGGTTGAAGAACTGGAAAAGACGTCTAATAAAGAAGTATTGCTTAAGCATAAAGAGATAGCAGATGGCATAAACAGTGACATTACCTCCTTTGAGGACATGCTGAAGACCCTACAGGTTACACTTGACAATATAAAACAGTTCAAGACTGTCAACGAGGCCCAACTCTTTGTGCATATTAAGCAGGGTAATGCTCAAGCATCAAAAAGTAACGACTTTATCAATCAAGTTGAGAGTAAGCAAGCTTCAACCATTGTGTATGAATTAGATACAGGCATTGAGTCTTGTTTGCATGGTATGAAATCCTTGATTACTCTCATTGATGATACCGACCGTCCTTACATTGCTTCCCCTCTCGGTGAGTACAGCATCAAGGTAAAACCTGATAAAAAGATGCCCTCCATTGAAGGTGTATGTGTGCTAGACAACAATCAGACTATCATTACAGACTACATCAATGACAGACTGAAACGACTGGATAGTACATTCAAGGTTACTGACTGGGTTGACATACCGGGTAATCCGTGGGGAATATGTAAAACTGGTCCCACTGAGCTAGCTGTTACTCTTCATGATGCTGGGAATGTTCAGTTTATATCTGTGGGCAGGTCATTGTCACTGACACGGTCATTCAGTGTAGATGGGGGGTGTATGGGTATCTGTCACAGTCAGGGCGAGTTATACGTTTGTTGTGGTGGGTATGATGAGGGTGAGGTTAGAGTTTATGATATGTCCGGTTCCAGGCTGCGTGTATTCATGGAGCAGAAGCAGTACAGTATTTTCCTACAGAGTATAACTGTTAGCAGGAACAACTCACTACTGTACATTGCTGCCTTGAATACAGGGGTTATAGTTATAGACAAACAAGGTAACAAACAGACAGTTATCACGGATCCCCGGTTAAAGGGGGCGCATGATGTTACTGTAGATGACCGAGATCAACTGTTTGTATGTGGCTGGAAGTCCCACAATGTTATCCAGACTGACAGCCGGGGCAACGTCTCACAGGAACTACTGACACAAACTGACGGGATAACACACCCTTTAACGGTAACCTACCTACCAAATCCACCCAGAATTATGGTTACACAAAGTGATTGTGATAAGATCAAAATATTCAGATCGAGATGAATCGTTAATTTACAGTCACATCGAAATATGCATGTATAATCACAGCCTGTATATGTACGAACATTAGACATGTATATGTACGAGCATTAAACATGTACGAGCATTAGACATGTATATGTACGAACAGTAGACATGTATATGTACCAGCATTAGACATGTATATGTACGAGCATTATACATGTACGAGCATTAGACATATATATGTACGAGCATTAGACATGTATATGTACGAGCATTATACATGTACGAGCATTAGATATATATATGTACGAGCATTAAACATGTATATATACTAGCATTAGATATGTATATGTACGAGTATTATACATGTACGAGCATTAGACATTTATTGTATTCAAGAGTTTTTCATAAAGGGAGGTAAATGAAAATAAAAACGAAATAATAAGATGTTGCATGCATGTTTAGTATGTAATACATATATACTGTATTCATAAAGGGAGGTAATAATTTAATTTAGGATATCATTTCATTTTGTCCTTAGATCAGATTGTTAATCATTCTATAGTTCTATTGTAGTTATTATATATCATATAGTATGGTATTTCTGTAACTGCTAATTTCGGTGTTAAATATTAAAGTGTTTCTTATCATTTATTTTGGTTTATATAATTATTACTGGTAATCCAGGGATCTTTTCACAGACGGATATATAGTCCAGTGGTAACACGCTGGACTGGTAATCCAGGGATCGCAGGTTCGATCCCCTCCCTAATAAAATTAACAATCTTTCAGATGGGACGTTAAACCGAGGTCTCGTGTCGGTGCTTTACAACGTGCACGTAAAAGAACCAGAGGAGACTCTGGAATGGGTCTCTCTCTGTATCATTGCACTATCCTCCAAAAATCTAAAATGACTAATCTCTTCAGGAGGCGTCGCTCATATGGGCAACCGGTAGCGACGATAAATAAACGTAAAACAAAATACACAGGGATCTTTCAGATGGGATGTTAAAAAGAGGTCTCGTGTCGGTGCTTTACACCGTGCACGTAAAAGAACCAGAGGAGACTCTGTAATGGGTCTCTGTCTGTAAAATTACTAATCTCTTCAGGAGGCGTCGCTCATAATTATGGGCAACCGGTAGCGACGATAAATAAACGTAAAACACACACTCCAGGGATCGAACCTGTGTTATTCCACTGCTGTCGACAAGTGAGAAATAAAATGTGTTATTCCACTGCTGTCGACAAGTTAGAAATAAAATGTGTTATTCCACTGCTGTCGACAATGTGTTATTCCACTGCTGTCGACAATGTGTTATTATATGTGTGACAATGTGTTATTCCACTGCTGTCGACAAGTGAGAAATAAAATGTGTTATTCCACTGCTGTCGACAATGTGTTATTCCACTGCTGTCGACAATGTGTTATTCCACTGCTGTCGACAAGTGAGAAATAAAATGTGTTATTCCACTGCTGTCGACAATGTGTTATTCCACTGCTGTCGACAATGTGTTATTCCACTGCTGCGACAATGTGTTATTCACTGTGGACAATGTGTTATTCCACTGCTGTCGACAAGTGTTATATAACAATGTGTTATTCCACTGCTGTCGACAAGTGAGAAATAAAATGTGTTATTCCACTGCTGTCGACAATGTGTTATTCCACTGCTGTCGACAATGTGTTATACTAAAATGTGTTATTCCACTGCTGTCGACAAGTGAGAAATAAAATGTGTTATTCCACTGCTGTCGACAATGTGTTATACTACAATGTGTTATTCCACTGCTGTCGACAATATGTTATTCCACTGCTGTCGACAAGTGAGAAATAAAATGTGTTATTCCACTGCTGTCGACAAGTGAGAAATAAAATGTGTTATTCCACTGCTGTCGACAATGTGTTATTCCACTGCTGTCGACAATGTGTTATTCCACTGCTGTCGACAATATGTTATTCCACTGCTGTCGACAAGTGAGAAATAAAATGTGTTATTCCACTGCTGTCGACAAGTGAGAAATAAAATGTGTTATTCCACTGCTGTCGACAATGTGTTATTCCACTGCTGTCGACAATGTGTTATTCCACTGCTGTCGACAAGTGAGATATAAAATGTGTTATTCCACTGCTGTCGACAATGTGTTATTCCACTGCTGTCGACAAGTGATAAATAGAATGTGTTATTCCCCTGCTGTCGACAAGTGAGAAATAAAATGTGTTATTCCACTGCTGTCGACAAGTGAGAAATAAAATGTGTTATTCCACTGCTGTCGACAAGTGAGAAATAGAATGTGTTATTCCACTGCTGTCGACAAGTGATAAATAGAATGTGTTATTCCACTGCTGTCGACAAGTGATAAATAGAATGTGTTATTCCACTGCTGTCGACAAGTGATACATAGAATGTGTTATTCCACTGCTGTCGACAAGTGAGAAATAAAATGTGTTATTCCACTGCTGTCGTCAAGTGAGAAATAAAATGTGTTATTCCACTGCTGTCGACAAATGAGAAATAAAATGTGTTATTCCACTGCTGTCGACAAGTGAGAAATAAAATGTGTTATTCCACTGCTGTCGACAAGTGAGAAATAAAATGTGTTATTCCACTGCTGTCGACAAGTGAGAAATAAAATGTGTTATTCCACTGCTGTCGACAAGTGATACATAAAATGTGTTATTCCACTGCTGTCGACAAGTGATAAATAGAATGTGTTATTCCACTGCTGTCGACAAGTGAGAAATAGAATGTGTTATTCCACTGCTGTCGACAAGTGATAAATAGAATGTGTTATTCCACTGCTGTCGACAAGTGATAAATAGAATGTGTTATTCCACTGCTGTCGACAAGTGATAAATAAAATGTGTTATTCCACTGCTGTCGACAAGTGATAAATAAAATGTGTTATTCCACTGCTGTCGACAATGTGTTATTCCACTGCTGTCGACAAGTGAGAAATAAAATGTGTTATTCCACTGCTGTCGACAAGTGATAAATAGAATGTGTTATTCCACTGCTGTCGACAAGTGATAAATAGAATGTGTTATTCCACTGCTGTCGAAAAGTGAGATATAAAATGTGTTATTCCAATGCTGTCGACAAGTGAGAAATAAAATGTGTTATTCCACTGCTGTCGACAAGTGAGAAATAAAATGTGTTATTCCACTGCTGTCGACAATGTGTTATTCCACTGCTGTCGACAATGTGTTATTCCACTGCTGTCGACAATGTGTTATTCCACTGCTACCGACAATGTGTTATTCCACTGCTGTCGACAATGTGTTATTCCACTGCTGTCGACAAGTGCTGTCGACAATTACTGTATTTCATAGGAGAGTTAGTATAGGTTGTAAGAACTTGTTTCGCAATCGTTGTAAAAATAATTAACGTTCATATTTTTATGTTATATTTACTTACTTTACGCGAGTACAATTATTTATGTTTTCATGTAAATATTCAATATTCAATTTCAAACCTGTCTGTAGTTTAGCTTAGTTTATATAAATTTATTTTAGCTCGATTACGAAACAAGTTCTTACAACTTATATTAATCACTCTTGAGACCTCATTCCTGATGGAATCTATCGCCATGTGGGAGAGAGAACAGGCAATGTGGAATTTAAATGCCTTGCCTAAGGGCACAATCGTAACGGCTCCATCGGGGCTCTAACTCCGGACCTTTCGCACATGAAGCGAACGAGCTACCACTGCATCCATTATAGATCACCAAATGAAATAACAGGTTGAAAGGGAGAGTGAAAACATGGGACCTTGTTGACTTCTGGTCTCTCTTACCAGGTTGTAAAGGGTGGTCTGTACAGACAGGGTTGGAAGGCATTGATAACATCTTGACGGGGTATGACAAGGGTGGTCTGTACATACAGGGTTGGAAGGCATTGATAACATCTTGACGGGGTTTGTAAAGGGTGTTCTGTACAGACAGGGTTGGAAGGCATTGATAACATCTTGACGGGGTATGTAAAGGTTTGTCTGTACAGACAGGGTTGGAAGGCATTGATAACATCTTGACGGGGTATGTAAAGGGTGGTCTGTACAGACAGGGTTGGAAGGCATTGATAACATCTTGACGGGTTATGTAAAGGGTGGTCTGTACAGACAGGGTTGGAAGGCATTGATAACATCTTGACGGGTTATGTAAAGGGTGATCTGTACAGACAGGGTTGGAAGGCATTGATAACATCTTGACGGGGTTTGTAAAGGGTGGTCTGTACAGACAGGGTTGGAAGGCATTGATAACATCTTGACGGGGTTTGTAAAGGGTGGTCTGTACAGACAGGGTTTCAATAGCATGGTTCATTCTAGGTCTGACTTTTTTGGGAGTAGTGAGTGCGTGACCCCGTCCTTAAGTGGTGTTACGTAATAAATTTCAACAAAATATGGTTAAAATTCACAGTATGACCATTAAATACATTTGAATTTGGTATGAAAATTGTAAAAAAAACAAAAACAAAAAAAGCCCGCATCCCCTCTAGAATGATCCCTGTAATAGGTGGCGTTTATTCCGATGTGGTATTTAGTTTATCAATATATTGTATATTATAGTGTTTATTATTCATGCTGTACACAGATGTGTTACTTATATTTGATTGAACACAATATTGTATTCTTTGTTTGTGTTATATAGAATCGTTGAAACACTTTAAAGCAGCATTACATCGTATGAAATAAAATATATTTGAAAAATTCAATTTTTACGTATGGGTAGCAATGCTGCTACACATTCTAACATTATACTTTGTATGGTTATGTTCATGTGGTAAACAGTGGTTTTTTGCGATAAAACAAACTCGAAACCGAAAGTAGGTCTTTCCGAGTCGATCGGTCACGCATTTGTTTACAACTGGAACGCATCGTCCGCACTTGTTTACATTCAGAATGCATAGACCCCATTTGTCCCACGTTGTATTTTTTAATTAAATTACTTGATATGTTGATTCATACCTCTTTTAGCTAAGTCTTTTAGGGACATTTCTACATCCCCGCGAGTGGTTCGACATTAGAGGAAGATAGATATATAGTATTTCATGTTGTTCGACGCATGCGCGCTGTGCGTATTTACATTTCGTGTGTTGATAAACAAATTCGCGTATACGACGGTTTAAATTTATTGGAATTTTATCGTTTCTGAGCGACTATTTCGATTTTTGTAAACACACACACATTAGTATTTATATTTTACCCAAACATCCTTTATTACGATGTAATGCTGCTTTAACAGTTATAGAATATTGTAGTTTCCAGGGGCAGGCAGGAATTGACGTTATTGGGGTACTGAGTTGGCTAGTGGGTCTGGCATTGCGTGTGGTGCATTTTCAGGGCGCTATTTTTGGGTCAAATAACATTGAAATTTAATAACAATATTAATAGGGCCTTGTAGTATGCACAACATGATACTCAATGATTTATATTTTAATAATACCCGTATACTGGAGGGCTAAAGCTAGACCCACATTTTGGGAGAAGTGAGAAAGCACACGATTGCATCCTCTAATGGTATTATTTAATAAATATCGACATGATAGTGTGATAATCCACAATATTACCATTATGTACAATATATGAATTGGAATGCTGTACAATTGTATCTTACTGGACAATATTTTGTCTGAAAATTGTAAAAAGAAAAACTATTTTAATGTGTGTGTTTTTAAAAAAAATATTTTTTAAAACTTTTTGAGTGTGTTTTTTTAGGGAGCTAGCGGTGTGAAGATAATAATTATCTGCTCTGAGAGCTTTCATAGTGAATTGAACCTATAGATACTCGACATATTTTAGTGATTGTTGTGGGCACCGGATGCGCCACCATGGAACCGCTAGATGTGTCACCATGGAACCGCTAGATGCGCCACCATGGAACCGTTAGATGCGTCACCATGGAACAGCTAGATGTGTCACCATGGAACCGCTAGATGCGCCACCATGGAATCGCTAGATGCATCACCATGGAACCGCTAGATGCATCACCATGGAACCGCTAGATGCATCACCATGGAACCGCTAGATACATCACCATGGAACCGCTAGATGTGTCACCATGGAACCGCTAGATGTGCCACCATGGAACCGCTAGATGTGTCACCATGGAACCGCTAGATGCATCACCATGGAACCGTTAGATGCGCCACCATGGAACCGCTAGATGCATCACCATGGAACCGCTAGTGGTTTCTTGACATATTTTAGTGGGTGCGGTGGGCACCGGATGCGCCACCATGGAACCGCTAGATGCACCACCATGGAACCGCTAGTGGTTTCTTGACATATTTTAGTGGGTTCGGTGGGCACCGGATGCGTCACCATGGAATCGCTAGTGGTTTCATGACATATTTTAGTGGGTGCGGTTGGCACCGGATGCACCACCATGGAACCGCTAGTGATTTCCTGACATATTTTAGTGGGTGCGATGGGCACCGGATGCGTCACCATGGAATCGCAAGTGGTTTCTTGACATATTTTAGTGGGTGCGGTGGGCACCGGATGCGTCACCATGGAATCGCTAGTGGTTTCTTGACATATTTTAGTGGGTGCGGTTGGCACCGGATGAGCCACCATGGAACCGCTAGTGATTTCCTGACATATTTTAGTGGGTGCGGTGGGCACCGGATGCGCCACCATGGAACCGCTAGTTGTTTCTTGACATATTTTAGTGGGTGCGGTTGGCACAGGATGCGCCACCATGGAACCGCTAGTGGTTTCTTGACATATTTTAATGGGTGCGGTTGGCACCGGATGCGCCACCATGGAACCGCTAGTGGTTTGACATATTTTAGTGGGTACGGTGGGCACCGGATGTGCCACCATGGAACCGCTAGTGGTTTCTTGACATATTTTAGTGGGTGCGGTTGGCACCGGATGCGCCACCATGGAACCGCTAGTGGTTTCTTGACATATTTTAGTGGGTGCGGTGGGCACCGGATGCGCCACCATGGAACCGCTAGTGGTTTCTTGACATATTTTAATGGGTGCGGTGGGCACCGGATGCGCCACCATGGAACAGCTAGTGGTTTCTTGACATACAGTGGGTTTGGACATAGCGCAGTATATATTAACGTCGGCTTTCTAATTGTTTCTCCAATATGTATTTCCAACCATGAATCCCATCGCTGTTTCACAGATTAACACACTGACCTATCCGCTATAGGGGTCATGTGCATATATTAATGCTTCTCTAGTCTTAGGTTATTAATATTAGTCAAACCTGTCTTAGGCAGCCAGTCAAGGAACTCGCGCAAAGTGGCTGCTTAGCACAGGTGGATGCTCAATAGAGATATAATAAAACAACATATTGGGAATTTGCAAACTGGCTGCTTAATGCAGGTTGCAGCTTAACCCTTTCCCTCATAGCACCTCTTGACGCCATTACAATACGACATACATTGATAATGTAGTAGCCAAAGCAATGTTAATAATAAAGGTCAGAATCTCATGTAATCCCAGTAATATCTGTGAAGGTGGGATAGATATGGCGACTACTTATCCACTGCATGATAGCTAAATGGCTGTGATTTGTATGCATATATCAGGGATCATTCTAGAGGGCGATGTGGGCGAAATATTCGCCCTAGGGACCCTGACTTCGCCCTCTGGGGGCCCCACTTCTCCCTAAAAAAAACTAAGGTCTCGTGTCGGTGCTTTACACAGTGCACGTAAAAGAACCAGATGAGACTCTGGAATGGGTCTCTGTCTGTATCATGCACTATCCTCCAAAATCTAAAATAACTAATCTCTTCAGGAGGCGTCGCTCATATGGGCAGCCGGTAGCGACGATAAATAAACGTAAAACGCACGCGCCCTGGTGGTCCCATGGTGTGACGACTGGTTATGAATTGTCAAGTTTTGATCGACCGACTGAAAACACATACTTTGTTTTTGTGTTTTGTTTCTTTTGCTATTGTTTGGCAACATTAAACTGAGACATTTGCATATTCCGTGAACTTACTTCGTTAATAATTCCGAAGTAAAATATGAGCGTTAGAGTATGGTACACTCACTTACTTGATTCAAATATTAACGGTAAAGCTCTAACGTATGTCCTGGTCGTAGTTCACGAAAACTTACGAAGGCTTTGGCGGAGATTAATTGGTCTCAGTTTAATGTTGCCAAACAATATGTGATGAATAGTGTGGGAGATAAGAAGGTGATGGATACAATAACACGTGCATCATATGTCGAGTCTCACTTGTGTAAAATACTACATAATTATATAGAATTTATTACATTAATTAATTACATTAATTAAAATGATAATTGAAATCACGTGTTGTTTGAAGGTTTGCACGAGAATTATCCAGTGTTTACGCTAGAATTTGCACGAGAATTATCCAGTGTTTACGCTAGGATTTGCACGAGAATTATCCAGTGTTTACGCTAGAATTTGCACGAGAATTATCCAGTGTTTACGCTAGAATTTGCACGAGAATTATCCAGTGTTTACGCTAGGATTTGTACGGGAATTATCCAGTGTTTACGCTAGGATTTGTACGAGAATTATCCAGTGTTTACGCTAGGATTTGCACGAGAATTATCCAGTGTTTACGCTAGGATTTGCACGAGAATTATCCAGTGTTTACGCTAGGATTTGCACGAGAATTATCCAGTGTTTACGCTAGGATTTGCACGAGAATTATCCAGTGTTTACGCTAGGATTTGCACGAGAATTATCCAGTGTTTACGCTAGGATTTGCACGAGAATTATCCAGTGTTTACGCTAGGATTTGTACGAGAATTATCCAGTGTTTACGCTAGGATTTGTACGAGAATTATCCAGTGTTTACGCTAGGATTTGCACGAGAATTATCCAGTGTTTACGCTAGGATTAAGTTACGAGACACCTCTTTTTTTATGAACATTAGTATGTCCCGAATCCTATGCTTGTAGACCAGGTGCAAGGCTGGTAGGTAATCGGTAATCATCATTTAACTAGTTGGCGGCTCACCAACCGGCCATATCGGAATGAACCCCTGACGAGATTTGAACCTTAGACCTCGGAAGGCGGATGCCTTAACCACTAGGCCTTAGAAACGGTATGTTATAAAAACAGCCAAGCTCAGTTTGCTTCCATAACCATTAAACCCATATAACTTAAAAATTTAATAATGGATATTAAATTAAAACAAACACATGCGTAATATTTTGATTTACTGTACAAAGCCCCAAATGAATTCGTACTACTATGGGATATAAATTTAATAAACAGTGACGTCACACGTGGACTTTTATACATGTGTAACTGGTCATTCGGTGTAGGGTTCTACCCATACGTAATCCAGGGATCGCAGGTTCGATCCCCCGTCTGACCCTAATAAAATTAACAGTCTTTCAGAGTTGACGTTAAACCGAGGTCTCGTGTCGGTACTTTACACCGTGCACGTAAAAGAACCAGAGGAGACTCTGGAATGGGTCTATCTGTATCATTGCACTATCCTCCAACAATCTAAAATGACTAATCTCTTCAGGAGGCGTCGCTCATATGGGCAACAGGTAGCGACGATAAATAAGCTTTAAAAATGTACCCATACGTGTAGAGAAAACAATGGGCCTTGGTTCTCACCTGTCTTACATACCAACATAAACTTATTAATGTATTATATTTTTATATTTCGGGTTTTACGCCTGCATCAGCACCATTTTGGGCTATATCGCCGGCGGGCAGTTTACCAAGCAACACCTTTCCTGGGCAGGCTCCAGCGGTTTACCAGTACTTGGGTGCACCAACCTCCGTAAGAAACTGCCAACTTTTACATATAAATGAGACACGGTCTTAGCGGGGCTCGAACCCGTGACCATCAGTTATGACAGTGATATACAAGTCAGCGACCTTAACCACCCGACCACGGAGGCGGACTTATATTATAAATGTAATATATTTACCATTAGATATAATATAATCAAATTGCCTAACTTACCAGCTAAGTAGTTGGAGTAACCCTACATATATCTTTCAGTAGTAAAGCGACTTGCTTCGGTCATAATCTGGACCTATACTGAATGCTAAACCCTGCCCTGTGTAAGGAGATATTCTGCACGTTCTCTTGATTGGTCACTATAATGACCAGTGTATACCATCATGCAATGGCTGTCAAATATACCACTCAAACCGGTTATACAACTTTCTCGAGCATACAACTCTCTTGTAACTAATGCTAGCAATCACTCACTCGATTAATATCACTGTTATGCATCTGATACACCCAAATTCCACTACGTTACGCTCTACCCATCTTTCTTGAAATTGACACCTGACAATTTATTAAAGTTAATAATGATATTGTAGAGAACAGTGCAATTAATATGTACCAATCTAAGGGAAATAATCAACATATAAAATCTATATCAAAACCAATTTGATATCGCGGTTATGTCCCTTCTGAACCTGTAAATACATGTATACGTTTAAATGGATACATCGACTGTCATCCATGCCATTAATTCTAAATATCCTCAGATATACGCTTCTAGTGGCATTGTACGCCTGTACCAGATAAGGTATATACGCTTCTCTTGGCATTGTACGCATGTACCACAGAAGGGATACACGCTTCTCGTGGCATTGTACGCTTGTACCAGATAAGGTATATACGCTTCTCTTGGCATTGTACGCTTGTACCAGATAAGGTATATACACTTCTCTTGGCATTGTACGCTTGTATCAGATAAGGTATATACACTTCTCTTGGCATTGTACGCTTGTACCAGATAAGGTATATACACTTCTCTTGGCATTGTACGCTTGTACCAGATAAGGTATATACACTTCTCTTGGCATTGTACGCTTGTACCAGATAAGGTATATACACTTCTCTTGGCATTGTACGCTTGTACAAGAGAAGGTATATACGCTTCTCGTGGCATTGTACGCTTGTACCAGATAAGGTATATACGCTTCTCGTGGCATTGTACGCTTGTACCAGATAAGGTATATACGCTTCTCTTGGCATTTTACGCTTGTACCAGATAAGGTATATACGCTTCTAGTGGCATTGTACGCTTGTACCAGAGAAGGTATATACGCTTCTAGTGGCATTGTACGCTTGTACCAGAGAAGGTATATACACTTCTCTTGGCATTGTACGCTTGTACAAGAGAAGGTATATACGCTTCTCGTGGCATTGTACGCTTGTACCAGATAAGGTATATACGCTTCTCGTGGCATTGTACGCTTGTACCAGATAAGGTATATACGCTTCTCTTGGCATTTTACGCTTGTACCAGATAAGGTATATACGCTTCTAGTGGCATTGTACGCTTGTACCAGAGAAGGTATATACGCTTCTAGTGGCATTGTACGCTTGTACCAGAGAAGGTAAATACACTTCTCTTGGCATTGTACGCTTATACAAGAGAAGGTATATACGCTTCTCGTGGCATTGTACGCTTGTACCAGATAAGGTATATACGCTTCTCGTGGCATTGTACGCTTGTACCAGATAAGGTATATACACTTCTCTTGGCATTGTACGCTTGTAACAGATAAGGTATATACACTTCTCTTGGCATTGTACGCTTGTACCAGATATTGTATATACGCTTCTAGTGGCATTGTACGCTTGTACCAGAGAAGGTATATACGCTTCTAGTGGCGCTGTACGCTTGTACCAGAGAAGGTATATACGCTTTCCAGTGAACTTTCTGGTCCTCCTGCAACGCAGGCAGCATCTTCAACAGCGTCCTATTGAAATGCTCGGCTGTCCCGTACCATGGTACGTAAGGTGTAGTGGAGTATATACATATGGCAGATCGAGATCTATACAATGATAAATAATTATTTGATTTAAAAGTCTAAAGGGTTAATTAAAAATGACACAACGTGCCTCACACAGTCCAATATTTTACATATTGGGTCGTTTATGGCTTGTATCCTATGCATACTTATAGTGGTAAGACGATCGTAGTCTACGTTCGAATCGTATCAATATATACTAGAGGACATAGAAAACGCACACTTCGGATAAGTGTGGTTTTACATGAAAAACAAAAACTATATAAATAACATAGTTTTAAACATTTTGGAATATTTTTAGTTGTTCAGTATGTGTTTTGTAATAAAAGATGTGATATATCTTTGATGGAATCTATGTCCTCTAGTATATAATGTAGGTGTGTGTTTTCTATGTCCTCTAGTATATAATGTAGGTGTGCGTTTTCAATGTCCTCTAGTATATAATGTAGGTGTGCGTTTTCTATGTCCTCTACTATATAATGTAGATGTGCGTGTTTCTATGTCCTCTAGTATATAATGTAGGTGTGCGTTTTCTATGTCCTCTAGTATATAATGTAGGTGTGCGTTTTCTATGTCCTCTAGTATGTAATGTAGGTGTGCGTGCGTTTTCTATGTCCTCTAGTATATAATGTAGGTGTGCGTGCGTTTTCTATGTCCTCTAGTATATTAATGTAGGTGTGCGTTTTCTATGTTCTCTAGTATATAATGTAGGTGTGCGTTTTCTTTGTCCTCTAGTATATAATGTAGGTGTGCGTTTTCTTTGTCCTCTAGTATATAATGTAGGTGTGCGTTTTCTATGTTCTCTAGTATATAATGTAGGTGTGCGTTTTCTTTGTCCTCTAGTATATAATGTAGGTGTGCGTTGTCTTTGTCCTCTAGTATACATGTCAAACAGTAAACAATAATGGCGGTCAACGGCAGTGGACTGTATAATAAAAAAAAAAAATCGGCATATACACATTTACAAAATACGTCTAATTACACAACATGCACATTATTCATGTACCTATATACATACATACAGAGTAGCCGTTATTTGCAATGTATTACCTGCAATCCAGAGTTGTATATATAATTTAATAATGTGTTTATTTATGTGAATGTATAATTAATTCACATCATCTGATATATTATATCGATGGTCGTCTGTCATCAACAGCCAATCGCTAAGCATACTATATGGGCATCATTTACATAATAATAGGGGTCAGGTAAAATTAGATAACAGGTGTTATGTTAGTGAAGTATTATACGATGTGATGACTATCGCATTGCGTTATGCACCACTACAACGTAACATGTACTTTGTTTTGTTTTTTTACGTTTATTTATCGTCGCTACCGGTTGCCCATATGAGCGACGCCTCCTGAAGAGATTAGTTATTTTAGATTTTGGAGGAAAGTGCAATGATACAGACAGAGACCCATTCCAGAGTCTCCTCTGGTTCTTTTACGTGCACAGTGTACAGCACCGACACGAGGCCTCGGTTTAACGTCCCATCTGAAAGACTGTTAATTTTATTAGGGTCAGACGGGGGATCGAACCTGCGATCCCTGGATTACCAGTCCAGCGTGTTACCACTGGACTACATATCCGTCTGTAACATGTACTATGTGTCTACACGACTACAATACGACTTACGACTGAAGTATATCACGTATATAGGAAATGGTTCCCAATATATGGAATGGAAGGAAGTTTAAACTGATGCATAAACATAGCCTGGGAACAGGCGTTGATATATTTTGCCTGGTCAGTCAAATAAATATATTTTAACACCGAGACTATTAATTGGGCCGTATTGAGTTTCTGATAATATCATGTTGCTAGACGTTCAAAATTGAAAAATCGACAGACTGGAACCCATACTATAACTCGCCCTCCGTCTCCCCAATCTAAATAGTGATAGTTTGTATAATCAGGGTGACACTGTAATTATCTCCCTTATCCTATCAAAACATCACAGTATGTTGTGTGCGTGCGTGCGTTTTACGTTTATTTATCGTCGCTACCGGTTGCCCATAAGAGCGACGCCTCCTGAAGAGATTAGTCATTTTAGATTTTTGGATGATAGTGCAATGATACAGAAAGAGGCCCATTCCAGAGTCACCTCTGGTACTTTTACGCTAACGGTGTACAGCACCGACACGAGACCTCGGTTTAGCGTCCCATCTGAAAGACTGTTAATATTATTAGAGCCAGACGGGGAATCAAACATTGTCTGTATGTTTCTTAAATGTTAATGAATATAATTATTGTGATATTAATTAGTATATGTACTAGTAATTATAGCAATCTGTGATAATAATGTTCTAGTCAGCTAAACATTGACGAGACTCTAATAATTCAAATAACTAATGTTGAACATCACCTTTATTAAGTTTTTTATAGTAATTATAGGCACGTGGCTTAATTAATGACGCACTTGAATGGAAAGCGAGGCACTGCAATGTTGATAAAACTTTATAATTGGCCGCCATTGTTTACAGGTCAACGGAACGATAAATAGTTTTAAAAAGTACAATGTGCGTCTGATTTGACATATTTTCTCAATATTTAAGTCGTCCTTAGTTCAATAACGCCGAATTACCATCTAAATGTAATATTTAAAATCTGCCATCTCGTCGATATAACACAGAAACTGGACATTATATGTTTGCAATGTAAATGAGTCTACGGGAACATTGAGTTTCTGATTATATCAACGTTTGGCTAGAAGTTAAAAAGTGAAAAATCGACAGACTGGAACCCAGGCTAACATCAACACAGACACAATTTATTCTTACAATTGTTTTTATTCGAAATAATAACCCCTGCGACAGTCGCACCAACAGCTTAGACCATATGTCGACTCCGAGCAGTATTGGTGGAGGATGTCCCTAGGTGTCTCTCCGAGCAGTATTGGTGGAGGATGTCCCTAGGTGCCTCTCCGAGCAGTATTGGTGGAGGATGACACTAGGTGCACCTCCGAGCAGTATTGGTGGAGGATGACCTAGGTGCCCCTCCGAGCAGTATTGGTGGAGGATGACACTAGGTGCACCTCCGAGCAGTATTGGTGGAGGATGACACTAGGTGCACCTCCGAGTAGTATTGGTGGAGGATGACACTAGGTGCCTCTCCGAGCAGTATTGGTGGAGGATGACACTAGGTGCACCTCCGAGCAGTATTGGTGGAGGATGACACTAGGTGCACCTCCGAGCAGTATTGGTGGAGGATGACACTAGGTGTCTCTCCGA
This sequence comes from Archivesica marissinica, assembly GCA_014843695.1. Taxonomy (NCBI): domain Eukaryota; kingdom Metazoa; phylum Mollusca; class Bivalvia; order Venerida; family Vesicomyidae; genus Archivesica; species Archivesica marissinica. Next base: position 2,187 of record JABXNX010003022.1, on the reverse strand, counting down.
GCAGTATTGGTGGAGGATGACCATAGGTGCCCCTCCGAGCAGTATTGGTGGAGGATGACACTAGGTGCACCTCCGAGCAGTATTGGTGGAGGATGACCCTAGGTGCCTCTCCGAGCAGTATTGGTGGAGGATGACACTAGGTGCACCTCCGAGCAGTATTGGTGGAGGATGACACTAGGTGCACCTCCGAGCAGTATTGGTGGAGGATGTCACTGGGTGCCTCTCCGAGCAGTATTGGTGGAGGATGACACTAGGTGCCTCTCCGAGCAGTATTGGTGGAGGATGACACTAGGTGCCTCTCCGAGCAGTATTGGTGGAGGATGACACTAGGTGCCTCTCCGAGCAGTATTGGTGGAGGATGACACTAGGTGCCTCTCCGAGCAGTATTGGTGGAGGATGACCATAGGTGCCCCTCCGAGCAGTATTGGTGGAGGATGACACTAGGTGCACCTCCGAGCAGTATTGGTGGAGGATGACCCTAGGTGCCTCTCCGAGCAGTATTGGTGGAGGATGACACTAGGTGCACCTCCGAGCAGTATTGGTGGAGGATGACACTAGGTGCACCTCCGAGCAGTATTGGTGGAGGATGTCACTGGGTGCCTCTCCGAGCAGTATTGGTGGAGGATGACACTAGGTGCCTCTCCGAGCAGTATTGGTGGAGGATGACACTAGGTGTCTCTCCGAGCAGTATTGGTGGAGGATGACACTAGGTGCCTCTCCGAGCAGTATTGGTGGAGGATGACACTAGGTGCCTCTCCGAGCAGTATTGGTGGAGGATGACCCTAGGTGTCCTCCGAGCAGTATTGGTGGAGGATGACACTAGGTGCCTCTCCGAGCAGTATTGGTGGAGGATGACACTAGGTGCCTCTCCGAGCAGTATTGGTGGATGATGACCCTAGGTGCCTCTCCGAGCAGTATTGGTGGAGGATGACCCTAGGTGCACCTCCGAGCAGTATTGGTGGAGGATGACCCTAGGTGCCTCTCCTAGCAGTATTGGTGGAGGATGACCCTAGGTGCACCTCCGAGCAGTATTGGTGGAGGATGACCCTAGGTGCACATCCGAGCAGTATTGGTGGAGGATGACCCTAGGTGCATCTCCGAGCAGTATTGGTGGAGGATGACCCTAGGTGCACCTCCGAGCAGTATTGGTGGAGGATGACCCTAGGTGCCTCTCCGAGCAGTATTGGTGGAGGATGACCCTAGGTGCACCTCCGAGCAGTATTGGTGGAGGATGACCCTAGGTGCATCTCCGAGCAGTATTGGTGGAGGATGACCCTGGGTACATCTCCGAGCAGTATTGGTGGATGATGTCCCTAGGTGCCTCTCCGAGCAGTATTGGTGGAGGATGGCCCTAGGTGCACATCCGAGCAGTATTGATGGAGGATGGCCCTAGGTGCACCTCCGAGCAGTATTGGTGGAGGATGGCCCTAGGTGCACATCCGAGCAGTATTGATGGAGGATGGCCCTAGGTGCACATCCGAGCAGTATTGATGGAGGATGGCCCTAGGTGCACATCCGAGCAGTATTGGTGGAGGATGTCCCTAGGTGCCTCTCCGAGCAGTATTGGTGGAGGATGCCCCTAGGTGCCTCACCGAGCAGTATTCAGGCACGGGTTGTACCCGGATAGAACCAGGAACTATCTCAACCAGTCGGAGAGCTTCCAGGAGGGGCAAGCCAGAGAGCTTCCTTCCGGGAGGGGCAAAGAGAGCTTCCTTCCGGGAGGGGCAAGCCAGATAGCGTCCTTGCTTGGATGAATTGAATGAATGAACGACAGGGTGGACAATGGCGTGATGGAAGACATGGTGAACAGTAGTGTGGTTGAGGACACGGTGAACAGTGGTGTGGTGGACGACACGGTGGACAGTGGTGTGATGGACGACATGGTGGACAGTGGCGTGATGGACGACAGAGTGGTCAGTGGTTTGATGGACAACATGGTGGACAGTGGTGTGGTCGATGACAGGGTGGATAGTGGTGTGATGGACGACAGAGTGGTCAGTGGTTTGATGGACAACATGGTGGACAGTGGTGTGGTCGATGACAGGGTGGATAGTGGTGTGGTGGATGACAGGGTGGATAGTGGTGTGATGGATGATAGGGTGGATAGTGGTGTGGTGGATGATAGGGTGGATAATGGTGTGATGGATGATAGGGTGGATAGTGGTGTGGTGGATGATAGGGTGGATA